>CAUYPK010107898.1:0-27643 GCA_963574355.1 Loris lydekkerianus | reverse complement strand
CTTAATTAAATGTGCCATTAAATATTGTGGGTTAAATAGTTCAGTGGAATACAGTTCAGTTCAGCCGCCTACCTCTTCAGCTCAGCCGCGACTTGTGGACTGAGCTGAAGCACCACCCCCTCAAGCAGACGGCAGAAGACGATTGGAGACAGTGTATTTGATTAGGTGCATGCTCACCGAATTAAATAACCTGTATGACCCGAGTATAAGCCAAGTTCGTGTTTTTCGGCACAAATTTTCGGCACAAAAACTCTGCTTATACTTGAGTATATACGGTAGTCTGGTAATCAGTCCACCTTTCTGATTGGATACTAATGTTATCCACCTGGGCTGCCAATTTTTGATAGTTGGTTCATTAGTTGCTTTGATTGTGGCATCCTTATGTTTCCCCTATTGATTCTGATGATCATGTGGTAAGCCACCAACCATTGTTAGTGACATGCATGCACATGTTCACAGTTCCCTCTCTTCCCATTAGCCATGTGAGCCATTCAGAAACTAGGAGTGCAGAAAATCCAAAACCCTATTTCATTTTCACTGCTTATGAACATTACCAAGAGGCGGAGTTATATGTAAATAGTGTCACAGTATAAACAGTGCAGGGTGTAGTAAGAATGGAGAGCTACTGCAATCAGAAAAAAAAAATTTTCTTGAACTGACAATAAATAACCAGGTTACCTATCAATGTTTTCAACTGAGTCTCTGTAGTGTGCACAGATAAACCAAAACACTCTAGTACAGTGTACTGTTGATGGTCACAAGCTCTAAAGCCACAGTACCTAGGATTACATCTTGACTCCAGTATTTCACAATATGGAAATTACTAGAAACACTCCCATATTTTCTTCCTCTTGAGATCAGTCTCAGATGTACCCAACTTAAAAGATTTTAGAGAAGATTAATTGGGTCTGTACATATAAAGTACTTAGAACAGTGCTAGAAAATGGGAAATTAATAAATGTTTACTCTCATTTTCATGTAATGTGAAGAACCATGAGGGCTCCCAACCTCTGACACCATTAATCTGTTGAATGTATGTTTAATACTAATGGGATTTCTCAATATAATAATAGAAACTAATTTATTAGGAAGAAATATGTCAAGCTTTTTAACTTTCTTAGACTTTAAGTAACTCAGTTTTACTGAGCTAAAATTATCCCCCTCCATACCCACACTTTCTATCATCCTAAGGTATTTCTAGTCTTAAGTTTGTTATGTTTCTGCTCATCATAAAAAGTAATAGTAATAAGAACAATAACAGTCATTTATGGAATAATGAAAATCAACAAGACACTATTATAAACTCTAAGCATACATTAGTGTGTTGAATAATTATAACAGTCCTGTGAGGTAATTGCACTAAGACTCCATTTTGCACATTTGGAAACTGAGTCCACAGTTCAAGTAACTTGTTTGAACTCACCCAGTAAGTAGGAGATTTGGTGTTTCAATGAGGCAGTCACACATAAGAGCCAATAAAAGTTAAAACATTTTCCCTTCACTAAGCATGCATTGGAATTTTCTCTGCTCCTGCAAGTTTTGTGAGATGTAGTTCCCACACTAAAGCCCATTTGTAAGACCTAAATCTTGATGTTAAGTATGAGTTTTACTTAATTACATAATTTTACAAAGCAGAGCAGTCTGCAATGATTCCACAATTTAAACAAATCCAAACAAATATATTTCATAATAAGTCATATACATTTATGAATTAAAAATATCAATCTTTAATTAGGGGCTCCAAGAGTTAGTTCTTTTCCCAGGGCACATATAGGTGATATTTCATTTTAAGAAGTATCAGGCATTCCTCTTGGAAGGGCTACCTTCCCCTCACACGCACTTTGCTCTTCTATTCCTTAGCTTCCAAGAAATTTTTGCTTTTTTTTGGTAGAGTTGTGCGAAGGAATAACAATAACAAACAAAACACCCCTTTCTCTCCTTGCAGGTCTATTGCTCTGAAAACTTTCATAGCTTTAATTTAAGGTATGGAATTATGAATTCTCATCATGCCCACTCTTGGTTCCTCATTATTATTTAAGTGGAATAGATGCAAACTCCATGGGCTGAATCGATTTTAATTCTATCTTCTGTAATTTCTCTACTGCACCTCTGAAAGTTGGTCTAGGAAAAAAAAATGCAAGCAGCTCTCTCCTTTCAATCCCCTCTGGCACACTAACTTTATATTGTTGGCTTCACTATTCTGTTTTCTGTGACCAATATTCTTCCTTTTGGAATGTCTACCATTTTTCTCTTGCAATTCATCTTCTAAACTGCCTCCAAATGCTTTTTGATTACCAAGTCTATACTTAAGTTTCCCAGATGAATTTGGGAAAGTTTTGCAAGGTGTAGTTCCCTCACTAAAGGCTGGATTGAAGAAATGCACCTCTTTAAAGCTGATGAGTACTCTCTGTAAACAGGCAAATTCTGGGAATGGATGAATGATAACCTAGTGAATGTTTTTCATACAGATGTTTGTAGGGGATCCTGTGCTCACACAGGCAGGGCAATGCCCCTATTCCTTATTGCTGACATTTATCCCCCAGCAAGCTGGCTGCTGATTGCTTATAGATGTGTCCCTCCTGTGAAACTGCTCTTAAATGCTAGATATGCCCTCCCTCAATGTTGACTGTTTTCCCAGTAGCCCAAATTCAACAACGGGATAATGGGACCAAGGGCAAGACTTGGGCCTTTACATCAACTTGACACAATTCTGAGGACTACTGGAGCCCACAGGGCCCACGTGAGATTAGCTGAGGTCTCCATGAAAACCAGCCTGCAGTTCAAGTTCTCTCTCCACCTGGTTCTTCTTTCCTCAGCTCTCTACAGGTACTATTTGTAAATGTCCTCAAATAAAGTCCCTGCCCTCAAACTGCCAGTTCACAGTCTGTTTCCATGGAACTGGCCCAAGGTAATGTTGAACTGAATCCTTGCAGAACACATTTAATTCTGTAAATATTTACTGTTTTATTTTTATGCAACTATTCATGCAATTGAATGCTTCTCTTTTTTTGAGATAGTGTCTTACTATGTCACCCGCAGTAGAGTGCGCTGGTGTCATAGCTCACAGCAACCTCAAACTCTTGGGCTCATACAATTCTCTTGCCTCAGCCTCCTGAGTAGCTGGGACTGCAGGTGCCCTCCACAATGCCTGGCTATTTTTTAGAGACAAGGTCTTTCTCTGGCTTAGGCTGTTCTCCAACTTGTGAGCTCAGGCAATCCACCTGCCTTAGCCTCTCAGAGTGCTGTGATTACAGGCATGAGCCACTATGCCTGGCCTGCGTCCTTTTTTTTTTTTTTTTTTTTTAACTTAATTTTTATTAAATCATAACTGCATACATTTATGGGTACAATGTGATGCTTTAATATATAATGTGGAATGCTTAAATCAAACTGATTAACATAACTATCACCTCACTTATTTTTTGTGGTAAGACATTTGTAATATACTTTTAGTTGTTCTGAAACGTACCCTTGCATTGTGCATGTTAGGTGAGATTCCACCAAATACCCTTCCTCCACTAGCTCTGCCCTCTCCCCTCCCCTTTCTTTTCTGTCTACTCCTTCTTTCTGGACATATTTGTGTTTTATCATTCATATGAATGTGTGATTATATATTGGTTTCATAATAATATTGAGTACATTGAATGCTTTTTTCCCATCTTGAGATACTTTACTAAGAAGAATATGTTCCAGCTCTATCCACATAAACATAAAAGATGTAAAGTCTCCATCTTTTTTATGGCTGAATAGTAACCCATCGTATACAGATCCCACAAATTGTTAATACATTCATGGGTTGATGGACATTTGAGCTGCTTCCATGATTTGGCAATTATGAATTGGGCTGAAATAAACATTCTGGTGCAAAAGTCTTTGTGGAAAAATGATTTTTGTTCCTCTTGGTAGATACCTAGTAATGGAATTGCAGGATTAAATGGTAGGTCAATTTAAGTTCTTTGAGAATTCTCCATTCTTCTTTCCAAGAAGGCTGTATTAGTTTGTAATCCCACCAGCAGTGTGGAAGTGGTCCCTTTTCTCTACACCAACATCTTTAGTTTTCGGATTTTTGTGATGTGGGTTTATCTTACTGGACTTAGGTGATAACACAAAGTGGTTTTGATTTGCATTTCTCTGATGATTAAAGATGATGAGCATTGTTTCATGTGTGTGTTTATCATTCATTTGTCATCTTCAGAGAAGTTTCTGTTCAAATGTCTTGCCCACAAAGAAATGGGGTTGTATGTTCTTTTCTTATTGATTAATTAGAGTTCTCTATACATTCTAGTTATCAGACCTTTGTTGGAAACATCACCTTCAAAAATCTCTTATTCTGAAGGCTGTTTGCTTTACTTGCAGTTCCCTTAGCTTTGCAGAAGCTTTTTAGCTTGATCATATCCCATTTTCTCACTTCTGGTGTTGCTGCAGTTGCCAGTGGGGGTCTTCCTCATAAAAATAGCTCCCAGGCCAATATCTTCTAGCGTTTTCCCTGCACTCTCTTATAGTATTTTTATAATTTCATGTCTTAACTTTAAATCTGTCATCCAGTGATAATCAATTTTTTTTTTTTTAAGTGGTGAAAGGTGAGAGTCCAGTTTCATTCTTCTACAGGTTGCTAGCCAGTTGTCCCAGCATCATTTGTTAAATAGGGAATATTTTCCTCGGTGTATATTTTTGTTAGGTTTATCAAAGATCAAATGATGATATGTGGCTGGATTAATCTCGAGATTCTCTATTTTGTTCTATATATCTACCACTCTATTTTTCTGCCAGTACCATGTGGTTTTGATCACTACAGATTTGCAGTATAACCTAGTCTGGTAATGTGATGTCTCCTGATTTGTTTTTATTTCTAAGTAATATATTAGCTATTCAAGGTTTATTCTTATTCCACATAAAAGAAAGCACTATTTTTCCAAGTTCTTTAAAGTATGACATAAGTGCTTTGATAGGGATTGCATTAAATCTGTAGATTGCTTTGGGTAGTATGGACATTTTAACAATGTTGATTCTTCCTAGCCATGAGCATGGATGTTTTTCCATTTGTTAACATCTTCAGCTATTTCTTTTCTCGGGGTTTCATAGTTCTCTTACAGAGATCTTTCACATCCTTTGTTAGATTAATTCCCAGGTATTTCATCTTCTTTGGCATTACTATAAAAGGAAGACTATATTTTTGGCATGACTATGGTTCGTTTATATAAAATCTACTGATTTGTAAGTACTGATTTTGTATCCTGAGACACTGATATGTTCCTTGATCACTTCTAAGAGCTTTGTAGTTGAGTCCCTGGGGTTTTCCAGGTATAAGATCACGTCATCTGCAAAGATTGAGAGTTCAACCTCCTCTGACCCCATTTGAATGCCCTTGATCCCCTTTCTTGCCCAATTGTAATGGCTAGGACTTCCATTACTATGTTGAATATCAGTGGTGACAATGGTAATCCTTGTCTAATTCAAGATCTGAGTGGAAATGTTTTGTATTTTACTCTATTCACTATGATATTGGCTGTGGGTTTGCTGTAGATGGCCTCTATCAGTGTAAGAAATGACCCATCTAAGCCAATTTTCGTTAGTGTTCTAATCATGAAAGGACAAAATAAACTTAAACTTGGCCCTAGAACAAATAGACTTAACAGACATTTGCAGAACATTTCATCCTAATAAAACAGAATACATATTCTTCTCATCAGCCCATGGATCATCCTCTAAAATTGATTATATCATAGGATGCAAGTCTAACCTCAACAAATCTAAAAGAATAGAAATTATTCCTTGCATCTTCTCTGACTATCACAGAACAAATTTGAACTCAACAACAGAAATATTCATATTCAAAATCATGGAAACTAACCTTAGGCTGAATGATAGCTGGGTCAAAGATGAGATTAAGAAATAAATCATCAAATTTTTTGAAAAAAAATGATAATGAAGACACAAATTACTAAAATCTGTGGGATACTGCAAAGGCATTCATAAGGGGGAAATTTATAACATTAGAATCCTTCATCAAGAAAACAGAAAGAGAGAAAGTCATCAACCTAATGGGTTATCTCAAGCAACTGGAAAAGGAAGAACAATCCAATACCAAACCCAGCAGAAGGAAAGAAATAACCAAAATTAGAGCAGAATTAAATGAAGTTGAAAACAAAAGAATCTTTCATATGATCAAGGAAACAAAAAGTTTGTTCTTTGGAAACATTAATTAAATTGATCAATATTTGTCTAGACTAGAAACAGAAAAATAAAATCTCTAATAACATCAATAAAGGAAAAATAACAACAGATACCACAGAAATTCAAAAATCCTCAGTGAACTACAAAGAACTCTATTCTCAGAAATATGAAAATCTGAAGGAAATGGACCAGTGCATGGAAGTGTGCCACCTTCCTAGACTCAACCAGAAAGAATGAGAAATTTTGAATAGATCTACATCAAGCACTGAAACAGCATCAACTATACATAATCTCCCAAAAAAGAAAAGTCTGGAACCATATGGCTTCACATCAGAATTCTACTAAACCTTCAAAGAGGAACTAGTACCTGCATTAAATAACCTTTTCCAAAACATAGAAACAGAAGGAATCCTTCCCAACACATACTATGAAGCAAATATCACCCTGATCCCAAAACCATGAAAGGACCAAAGAAAGAAAACTATAGACCAATATCATGAATGAATATTGACGCAAAAATATTCAATAAGATCCTAGCAAACAGAATTCATTGACACATCAAAAAAATTATACACCACAATCAAGTTGGTTTTATCCCAAGGTTATAAGGTTGGTTCAACAGATCTATAAATATAATATAATATGTATATATTATAAGGTTGGTTCAACAGATCTATATACTGTATATACTCTAGTATAAGCTGAGTTTTTTTGGCACAAAATTTGTGCCGAGTTCGGGTTTTTCAGCACAAATTTTGTGCCAAAAAAACTCGGCTTATACTCGAGTATATAGGTATATATTTATATATAATATACTATAAATATAATATACCACATAAATTAAGAAAAGACTATATGAGTCTATCAATTAATGCAGAAAAAGCTTTGATAATATCCAGCATACATTCATGATTGCAATTACCTTCTTCATCTAAATCCCATTCCCCCTACTGTCTATAAGGTAAATCAGTGACCATGTAGTATGGAAATTTCTGTTTATTGGAATTACCTTGTTCAGTGCTAATCAATGCTATTATCTAATTCAGCTTTTTAAAGACATTAGCATGCTAATATCTATCTATCTATCTCTATCTCTCACCAGTATCTTTTCCTCATGAACCAGATCATTGAGGAAAATTGGGATGTTGTCAGTAACAATTTATTGGTACTGAGTAGCTCTTTGAGTGAAGATGCACTTAATTTGGTTATACTCTAAACTCTAAGAAGTGCAATATTTCATATAGTATCCTAATACCAAGTATGTATTAAGTAATCAAATAATTTAGTAGGGATAAATAAACAATCTAAAGCTTTTAACTTTTATTCAACACAGCTGAAAACACCCATGATAACACCAAGAAGCTATAAACAAAGAATTATTATATTTTATGTATAATTTATTACATTTATATAACAATTTATATACATTACATATATTTTCAAGTATATAAACTTGACCTTCCTTCTCTCCAAGTAACATTTAGGGTCTACCTTGGCTGTTCCATTTTAGAATAGTTGATTAATCAATAGTGATTGGCACTTAACACTTGTTTCTCTCAGGAGTTAGCCTCTGAATATTTTGAACAAATTTCCCTTACTCATTTATCCTCTTAAGAGACAAATGTACCTGTATAGCCAAGGCAACTTTTAGTAATAAAAACAAACCTGGGGGTATCACCCTACTGTAATTTAGGCTATACTACAAGGCCATAGTGATCAAAATACCAGGGTATTGGCAGAAAAATAGAGACATTGACATTTGGAACTGAATAGAAGTCCATGAGATGTAACTAACATCTTAAAGCCGCCTGATCTTTGATAAACCAAACAAGAACATACACTGGGGAAAAGAAGCCCCATCCAATAAATGGTGTTGGGAGAACTGGATAACCACATGTAAAAGACTGAAACCGGACCTGCATCTCTTATCACTTAACAAAAATTGATTCCAGCTGGATAAAAGATTTAAATCTAAGGCAGAAAACAATAAAAACCCTCAAAGAAAGTGTGGGGGAAACACTTGAAGATATCATCCTGGGGAAAGATTGTATGAAGAAAACTTCCATGGCAAGTGCAACAACGGATATAAACAAATGGGACTTAATTAAACTGAATAGTTTCTATACAGCTAAGGAGACAACAACCAAAGCAAATAGACAACTTTCAGAATGGGAAAAGATACTTGCATATTATTAATTGGACAAAAGCTTGATAACTAGAAAATACAGAGAACTTAATCACCAAAAAAAGGCCCCAACAATCTCATATATCACTGGGCAAGAGACATGAATAGAACCTTCTCTAAAGATGGCAGACAAATGACCAAAAAACATGTGAAAAAATGCCCATCATCCCTAATCATCAGAGAAATGCAAATCAAAACCACCCTGAGATATCACCTAATCCCAGTGAGAATGGCCCACGTCTCAGTCTCAAAGCTACAGATGCTGTTGTGGATGTGGAGAGAAGGGGACACTTTTGCACTGCTGGTGGGACTGCAAACTAATATAACCCTTTTGGAAGGAAGTATGGAGAATCCTCAGAGAACTCAAATTAGACCTCACATTTGATCTTGCAATTCCATTACTAAGTGTCTACCCAGAAGGACAAAAAAAAAAAAAAAATTATTTTATCATAAGAACATTTGCAGTAGACTGTTTATTGCAGCTCAATTTACAATTGCCAAATGGGGAAACAACCTAAATGCCTAGCAACCCAGGAATGAATTAACAAGCTGTGGTTGTATGTATACCATGGAGTACCATTCAGCCATTAAAAAACATGGAAACTTTATGTCTTTTGCATTAATCTGGATAGAGGTAGAACACATTCCTCTTAGTAAAGCATCACAAGAATGGAGAAGCAAGAATCCAATGTTCTCAATTCTAATATGAAGGCTGTAGATGAGCTAATACAAGGGGTGGTTTATAGGAATCAGGTAGCAGGGAGAGAAGAATAGAGAGAGGGATGGGGGGGTCACAGTGTATGGCACACCTCTTGTGGGTGGGACACAATTATAAGAGGATCCTTACCTAACAAATGCACTCAGTGTAAACTAATTCTTTGTACCCTCAATGAATCACAAACATAAAAAACTAAAAAAAAAAAGAGAGAGAGACAAATATAGCAATAACAAAGATTCTTCTAACTTTTAATGGGTAAAAACGTATTATCTTGGCCTTTGCTTAAGTGTTCAGATCCAGCATGTCTCCTAGCTTACTCCAGCAGCGAATTGTGGTATTCACCTGTGATCCTTTCCCCAGGCCCTACCAGCAAAGGTAATTTTGGTCTTAGGTCCTTACCCTGTAGGCTCCCTTGCAGCCTAGGAGTCATGCACTGAGGTGTATGGTACCCATGATTCATGGCAGGACATTGTGCATTCTACAGAGCACAGTTCAGGGGAATCCTATGTGGGAAGGTGAGAGGCGGAGGACCCCCTCAGCCTCCTGAGCCTTAAAGATCCTCACGAGAGGTTGGTAGATGTCACAGAAAAACACCTTGCATAAGTTAGAAGGCCCTCCATTCTCTCAACAATGTTTTAAAATTTTTAATCTTTCACTATTCTACGTAAACTTATGTGCTTGCTAATTTTGTAGTCTTTAAGATTATACTTGTATGTGAATTGTTCTTTTTTCCTTCCCACATTGTTTTTTGTTATCGTTTGGTTAGTTTTTATGGCATTTTGCTTTGTTCATTGCAGGGAAGGTTAGACATTTTAGATAACTTTCTGGCTGTTCCATTTCCTCTTACAGGTGGTGTTTTCCAGAGTCATTGATTCTCTCTTCCTTCTAATTTCAAAGCAACCTCTAACACAAAATTCTTGCCAAAGTGAGTCACTAAAAACAACGTAATACATACTGTGATGAGTCCTAATTTAACAGGCCCTATTCTGAAAGTGCCCAATCTTGTCTGGTCTCAGAAGCTAAGCAGGGTCAATCCTGGTTAGTACTTGGCTGGGAGGTCTAATGGATAATTTACTTTCCTGCATTAATAAAGTCATATAACATGACTGTTTTCTTGGTCACACTTAGATACACAAGAGCATGGTTGATCATAAGCATAATCACAAACTTGTGAGAGAAAAATCAAGAATCTTGGGTTAGGACAACCTCTACAGGAGAATTTTATTAGCACCACTGAATTTGTTAAGAACTAATTTCTAACAACCATGAGTGAAACACACACATGTATACATGTACATGTGTGCGTGCACTACTACATTTATACAGAACACACATTTAACTTTCTTGGCAGCCATAGTTGATTTATTTTCAGTTGGCAGTTAACCAAAATCCTGAAGTCTTTTTCACACAAATTTCTGTCAAGGTATGTTCAAATATCAATTGCTATGCAGCATATTTGTTAGTTCTCTCAGCTTTTTGTGATCTTAAAATTTTATAAGCATACATTTTTATCTTTATCCAAGTAACTGATGAAAACATTAGAGAGGACAGGCTTAGGACAGAATCCTGTGTGATCACTCTTGGGAACCATCATTCAATCATTTGAATCCACTATCATTTAAATATGACAGTACTTGATTTTTCTGACATCTGGCCTACATTTCTCCAAGTGGAAAACAAGTAAATCATGAGTGATTTTAACATATTGCTGTAATACACATTTGTGACCTTCCAGTGGTTGATTAGTGCTGTTAGATTGCAGTACACTAGCTGGGTTGGTGGACCAGTGCCACCAGAATATGCCTGTTAGGAACTGGGCCACACAACAGAAGGTGAGTGTGTGGGCTAGAGAGAAAATCTTCATCTGTATTTTCAGCAAGTCCCTGTCACTTGCATCACTGCTGAAACTTCTGCCTCCTGTCAGATCACCCACTGCATTAGATTGTCACAGGAGCACTAACCCTACTGTAAACTATACATGTGAAGGACATAGGTTGAGCACTCCTTGTGAGAATCTAATGCCTGATGATCTGAAATAGAGATTTAATATGTTTGAATCATCCCAAAATCATCCCTCCTCCACTATGGTCTGTGGAAAAAATTGTCCTGCATGAAACTGATCCCTAGTGCCAAAAGATTGGGGACTGCTGTTACTAGATACCACTTGTTTAAAAGAACCAAGGGAGTGGGTTGTTTCTATGTATTGATTATGCTTCTATACTGATTTCTACTCATGATTTTTTATCTTTTAGGTTCTTATAGTTCATTCAATTTTATAAATAATTCTTTAACACCTGCTGTGTATTATATATCATTATGGGCTGTGTTTTGTTCCCTAGTTGTATGCCATCTACTCTGTAATTCCTGCTCTCAAAACACTCACTGACTGCTCCAAAATACTTCAGAGAGTGTTTCTAGAAGTTTATATCAATGTCACTCATTTGTGGTTTCAGAAATTGATTATTTGAAAAAGCAGGATCATATTTGACAGTCCCATGGTGACCACAGCTACTCTAGTACTTATTTTCCATGATGAATCAAAAGTATCATGGGTGTTATTGAAGATACACTCGTTACTTCAGCACCTTCCTGTATGTATACACCGATAATGACTCTTACCATTTGCTCTGTGCTAGAAGTCCCCAAGACAATCTTCAGGCTTGGTGAGTTTCTAGGAGGACTTAGTACTCAGAAACACTGTTATACTCACAATAAAATGTTATTACAGAATTGTATAGATTCAGATTAAAATCATCAAAAGCAATAGGCATGTGAGAAAAAGTTCAGGAGAAACCAGGCACAAGCTTTCAGTTGTTCCTTCCAGAAGCATCAAGGGCCATTCTTGGTTCTTCCAGCAAGGATGTGTGATAACATAAAAAATGGTACCATCCAGAGATGCTTACCTGAATTTTGGTGTCCATGGCAGTTTTGGTGGGCAATTATGTAGGCACAAAGGGCCTGTGTGACAGACCTCAGACACAGATTTTACCATGCCCAAGCAAAAACAAACAAACGAACAAAATCAATTCTGTTGCTAGGATAATTTATTTGATCAAACTACCTCTGGTCAAAGGCCTCAACTATACACAAATACTTTTACCAGGTAGAATGTCTAAGAAATCCAAAGATATCTCCCAGGAGCCTGTGATGGGCTAGTTCTGAAGACAGACTTTTATTTGCAAAATACAAGGTTTAATCAACGTAGGCCTACTGAGTCAGCTCTTTCCTGCACAGCTCCTGTGTTTCTAACTTTATATTATTCATGTGTTTTTCTAGCCTTTGATAAACTTCAATCATGTGTAACGAAAATCAACATACATAGAGTCATGTCTTGTCTCCTTGACTCTTTAGGATTATATATTTTCAATTTTGTTGATATCATAAAACATCCTCATTATCAGCTAGAATGAATTTTTTCTTGACTTTAAAATAATGCATACCATTTCTAGCTTTGCACACTTTCTTTTTCTTATGCATATCCCCCTCTATTAATGACCATATTATAAAAAGAATATAAAGGTTTGTTAGCACTGCAAAAAAAAAAAAAAAAAAGCTGAGACCTAGATAACTCAAATTCCTGGAAATTGCCTTATGAAATATAAAGAAAGCAAAAAATTCTTAATAAATTATATTTAAATGATACATCACTATATTGGTTAACTATATCTGCATATTAAAATTACTCCAAAACATAGCTACTTAAAACAATAAACATTTATTATCTTAACAGTTGTTGAGATTCACAAATGCAGACATAATCTAACTGGGTCCTCTGGTGCAGAGTTTCTCAAAAGGTAGCAACAAACAAGGTATCACTGAGGCAACAGTCATTCCAAGGTATAACTGGGGAGTGTCCACTTCCAAGTTTACCCAAGTTGTCATTGAATAGGTTCAGTTTCTTGCAGGCTGTTGGCTGGAGGCTTCCCTCCGTTTCTTACCACCTGTGTCTCTCTCTTATAATATGCCAAATGCCAAGACAGAATCTTGTTAATAACAGCTCTCAGCTAAGTAGTTATACAAGGCATGCACCTCAACACAGTAAAGACCTTATTTACCAATTCATAGCTAACATTATACTCAATGATAAAAAGTTGAAAGCTTTTTATTTAAGATGGGAAAGAAGACAAGGATGGACACTCTTTAGCACACTTAATCAACATTAACACTGAAAATCCTAGCCCCAGCAATCAGGCAAGACAAAGAAAGAGAAGGGCATCCAAATGGAAAGGAAGAAGTTAAATTGTCTCTGTTTGTAGTCCACATGAGTATTTTATATATAGAAAATGTTAAAGACTTACACACACACACACACACACCCCCATACCAGAGCTAATAAATTAATTCAGTAAAATTGTAGGATAAAAAAATCAACATACAAAATTCAATAGAATCTCTATGCAATAATAATGAACTAGCAGAAAAAGAAATCAAGAAAACAATCCTATTTGTATAGTTACTGCTTTGGTTTGAGTTTGTCCCCACCAAAACTCAAGTAAAAGTATGAGGTGTATGGGTCATGAGGGTGCATCACCTGTTAATGACTCTGTGTGAGTTCCTTTGGGTGGATTGTTATTTTGGAAAGAGATAGAATTATTTAGCAAGGGAATACATTAGTTTCCTTGAGAATAGATTGTTACAAAGTCAGGATGACCCTTGGATTTTTCTTCTTTACATGTGTCCATGTCTTCTTTGACCTTTTCTATCATGTTATCACATAGCACAAAAAGCACACACCAGAAGATGAACAGATATTGGTGCCTATCTTCTTGTACTTCACAGACTACAAAACTATGAGCTAAATAAATCTCTTTTCTTTATAAATTAACCATCCTCAGGTAGTCTGTTACAGCAACACTAAGTGGACTAAGACATTCTCTCTCTGTCTTTCTCTCCTCTTCCTTCTCTCCCTCCCTCTCTCACACACACTAATGTTTAAGAAGATATTTAAATAAGGTAGTCAGAGACCCATACTCTAAGAACTACGAAACACTGATGAGAGAAATTGAGGAAGACACAAATAAATGAAAAGATATCCCAGGTTCATGGATTGGAAGACAAACTACTGTTAAAATGTTCACACTACCTGGTTCGGTGTCTGTGGCTAGGGCCCCAGCCATATACACTGGAGCTAGCAGGTTTGAATCCAGCCTGGGCCTGCCAAACAACGACAACTACAACCAGAAAATAGCCGGGTGTTGTGGTGGGTACCTATAGTCCCAGCTACTTGGGAAGCGAAGGCAAGAGAATCACTTAAGCCTAAGAGTTGGAGGCTGCTGTGAGCTGTGACCCCATGGCACTCTACCAAGGGCAACATAATGAGACTCTGTCTCAAAAAAAAAAAAAAAAAAAGTTCAGACTACCCAAAGTGATCCATAGATTCAATGCAATCCCTATCAAAATTTCAATAATATTTTTTCATAGAAATAGAAAAACTGCAAAAGATTCCAAATAGCCATAGCAATCTTGAGCAAAAAGAATAATACCAGGAACATCAAAATACCTGACTTATAATAACCAAAACAGCATGGTACTGACATAAAAACATAACATAGATCAATGAAACTGAATAGAGAACTCAGAAAAAATACATGTAATTACATTCAATTGATTTTTGTCAAAGATGACAAGAATACACCATGGGGGAAGGATAGTCTCTTCAAAAAATGGTCCTGGAACAAATAGATATCCACATGCAGAAGAGTAATTGGACTCTACCTCACACCGTATACAAAAATTAACTTAAAATGGATTAGACTTAAAAATGAGACTTGAAACTTAAAACTACTAGAATAAAACATAAATGAAAAGCTTCTTGACATTGATCTAGGCAATGGTTTTTTTACTAGAACCCCCAAAGTACAGGCAACAAAGCTGTATCTAGAAAAAATAAAAAAATAAAATTTATAGAACTTAGTTTATGGCCTAACATAGGGTCTTCCATGTTTATTGCAGCATTATTTGTAATTGTCAAGTTAAGGAATCTATGTGTAAGTTACTTACAGAAATAAAAAGTAAAATGGTGGTTACCATAGGCTGGGAAGTGAGGAGATTGAAAAGATGTTAGTCAGATGGACACAAAATTTTAGTTAGGAAGAATAAGTTTAAGAGTCTATTGTTCATGATAATGACTATAGTAAATAATAAGATATTATATACTTGAAAAGTGTTGAGTGTAGATTTTAGGTTACCTAATCCTAAAAGCATGATAAATACTGAGGTAATGCATATGGCAAATAGTTGATTTAGCCATTCTACAATGCATACATATTTTAAAACATCGTGCTGTACACTATGAATAAATTTTTACTTGTCAATTAATAAAATGTTTAAAAGGATCTTTTTTGCAGTTATTATCTACACAGTGGCATTTTCTCACCTTTGCCATTGAAAATGCAATAGAAGCAAATCATTAAGTTCGTTTAACACTTAAGAAAAAATTGCACAAGACTGTGAACCTGAGGGAGGGGGAGATGACCATTAGTAGCCCTTTTGAATGCTGTCTCCCACAGCCATTTATACCACATTATCACAGAAGACTACCTGTTACACGTGAGTAAGTAACAGTGGTTCTCAAGTGGCAATTTTTCCCAGATACTCAGTGATAACTATAGATATGTTTTGATTGTCACAAGTGCAGGAGGAGCAGCACTACTGGTGAATAAGGATAGGAGCCTGGGATGGGCTAAATATCCTACGTTGCATCGAGCAGCTTCTTACAATACAACATTAATTATTCAGTTCAAAATTTCAGTATTGGTGAGGTTGAAAAACCTTGGTAAATATTAGTACATGCTGTATTGAAATTGGTAAATATTTATTCCATAAAGCCTGGATTTCCTTTAGGTTATATATATTCAAGCCTTAGAAAATAACAAGAAAATTACCATATGCAATCCTTGATTTGGTTTATTTGTTATGAAATACAATTGTTAAATGGAATGATTATTCTAGATTAATCTATGCAGGAGCCAAGTATCTCTATTTTATTAAGGAGAAAACTATCTAGGTAGTCCGTGCCTCACATTAAGTAATGTGCCCAAATCAAAATTGAGTGATAGCATAGATATTTTAATGAATACAGTCTATAAAATCTACAAATGATTCTGTAGCAAAATCTGGCTTTAATAATTAGAACTGTGATTCTTATCTATGTCTGCATCTTTGAGTCACCTGGAGATTTTTTGTTTGTTTTAATATCGATGCTTGAACCACATCTTCTGACCCAATTAAATTACAGTTGTGAGGTAAAACTCATGTGTGGTACACTTGATAGGGTTGAGTTTAGTAGCTGTGGGAACCACAAAAGCAGAGTTTCTGGGGGAATCATTGAATCTGTCCAAGTGACCTGCTAGTGCTGGATGTGAGGCTCTCGAAATAGAACTCATTTTTTAATCTCTGTTATAGATTAGCGCTGTAACAGAAATGTAGGTATTCTAAAGGTCAGGTTTTAAATCTCAGTGATTTATTGCTGGGAATCACCAAATGATGGGCAGTGGGCTGACAGTTTTTGTGAATAAAATTTTATTAGAATACAGCCACAACCATATATCTCTATTGTCTACTTTCTGCTTTTCAGCTGAAATAGCAGGGTCAATCATTTGAAAAATAAACTATATGCCTCACAAGGCTTTAAGTATTTAATATTTGCCCCATTATGAAAGTTTGCCACATCCTAATTTGTTCCACTGTAAAGAGACTTTCGTTTATTGAACTTAGTCTTGGTATTTATTATTAGTTGTTTCCATTTCCTTTTTTTCTAATGGTGTATTTCAACATAAGAATTTAAGAGGAGACAAAGACCAATTCTAAAATAAGGACTATTTTCTCTGTTCACAGGTTATATTTATTGTATATTAGCTTATATATTAACAATTAGAGATTGTTCTGAATAATTTCTATTATCTTAAGGAAAATTAGTAATTCTGGACTATGATATTGCATAGTTTTATATTGATTCAATAACACACTATTTTTAGATACAAGGTTCTTATCCATTAGACAATAAATGCTTCTACATACAAAATAATATAAAGAATAATCATTTAATATTCCACATTTCAAAACTCCTTAAAAATCTTAAATTAGACAATTTGTATTTGTGTGTGTGTGTGTGTGTGTGTGTGTGTGTGTGGAGACAGAGTCTCATTTGGTCACCTTCAGTAGAGTGCCCTGGTGTCATAGCTCATGGCAACCTCAAACTTTGGCTCAGGCCATTCTCTTGCATCATCCTTCCAAGTAACTGGGACTACAGATGCTGACCACAACTTCTGACTATTATTAGAGGTAGGGTCTCACTCTGGTTCAGACTGGTCTCAAACTTGTGAGCTCAGGCAATCTACCCACTTCATCCTCCCAGAGTACTAGGATTCCAAGCGTGAGCCATTGAACCCAGCCCTAATATCTTTAGATTAATCCTGATTTAGCATGGTATAGTTATAAGAACACAGGACTAAAAATAAGAAGTTTTATACCCATTACTGCAACTAACTTAGCTTTGTGACCTTAGGCAAATATCTTCATTTCTCTGATCCTTTATCTACAGAAGGAAGATTGAGACCAGATAATTCTAAAATCTCTTCTGCTTTTAGAATTCAGGCATTTAACATAATAACATATCTATTTTGCTGTTCGTCTTGTGCCTGCCAGGGAGAAGTTATACACTGGTTGGCATGTTCATTATATGTTGCATGCTGTAAAAGCATAATTCCCACAGTTGGAAAGGATATCATGGAAGGAAACTGTGTTTCACTTACCAGAATACTCCATTCAGCTAAATTAAGGTAAAGCACTTTGATTTTTTCTAATGTTGTTTTATGGGCCCTAAGTTTAATTTTAGAATTGAATTTCTCTTTATTTTACATCATTTTACTTCATTTAATTCTGTTTGTTTTCACATGGGTATCTTTCCCAATTGTCACACTTTTCCTCTGCTTTAAAAAAAAAATTTGAATGGTTTTATTTTTATTTTTTTTATTAAATCATAGCTGTGTATATTAATGCAATCATGGGGCACCATATATACCCCATGGGGTTTTATAATTTTATATACCATTTGACATATTTTCATCACACTGGTTAATATAGCCTTCTGGCATTTTCTTAGTTAATTGTGTTAAGACATTTATATTCTACATTTACTAAGTTTCACATGTGCCATTGTAAGATGCACCGTAGGTGTGGTCCCAACAGTTACCCTCCCTCTGCCCATCCTCCCCCTACCTCCCACAATTTGTATTCTTAAAGTTAGTTATGTAAGTGCTAAATATAAACATAATTAAAAAAAATTTAAAGCCACATGCTATGTCTTTCCTTCAAAACTAGACAGATGTAGGCAGGTATCTTTATGAAGGCAATTTGGATTATAAGAACAATAAGTTCTGCTATTACACTTGTTTTGAAAACACAGGTTTTTTCCAATGTAATTGGTTTGTTGGTGAACTGCTAGAGAACAATGCAAATTTTACATTTGCTTGCATGTAATTTCATCTGGAAGAAATTCTCAGTGCATACAGAAAGCAGCATCCAGAAGAATTGGGGCACACAGAGATACACAAAATGTACGTGTGCTCTTTTGTTCGCTGAATGTGCTATTCTAAAAGTTTATGTTTTGCTCGTCTTTGTCTATGCTATGTTCTTTTCACATCCCAATCATAGCTAAGTGTTCTGGTTGAAAATGGCGAACAGTGCATTAAAAAAGAGCTTTAAGTATTGAGAAATATGAAATAACAAAATATTTTCAAAAATGGGAGAGTATATGAGGACTCTGGAGTGACAGGCAAAAATAAATCCATACAGGGGATCATCAGAGACAGTGCTCTGGAAACAAAAGAAACCTCTACAACTAGAATCCCTACAAGGACTGCACAGTCAATGAAACAGGCCCACAGAAACAGAAGTCATAGATGTTGAACACTCTATCTCATAATCAAATATAAAGAATATAAAGCACTATCTCAAAATAAGACTTTTAACAGAAATTGCAAATCTTTCAGAAGCAGCTCCTTTTAGTTCTAGTAGTGGCTTGTTTGATAATTTTTAAATATCACTGAAATTTTCAAAGCCTTCAGCAATGGAGCAAAGCCATGCATCAGTGAAGATTAGGAAACAGCAAAGGAATTTCCAGTGGTAATGCAGAAGTAAAGAAGGTTATACACTATATCAGATTTTCAGTTTTGATGAAACAGGTATCTACGTACTGTAAACATATCCCATAAGGATTTATATTTCAAAGGCAAGAAAAGGCACACACCAGGTTTTAAGGCTGCCAAAGATTACAAATCTGGTAAACCTTCTGCCACTGTAAGATAACCCTGAAGTTTAAATCCATCTGATGCCCATTTACACAAATATCAACCCACCCAAGACAAAGTACAGTATTTATTATAGGTTTTTTTATTTGGTTTCTACCTTTGCATTGGGTCAGTGATTCTTGAGGGTTTTGCCCCTAACTTCCCACTTATCATTGACTCTGTGTTTTATCACACGATTCTTTGTAGTGAAGTGAATTTAGGAAATGCATATGTTGCTCTGGAGCAGAACTAGCTGTAATAGGAAACCATTCAAGTGAGATTATACAAGGAAGAAATGAAGTGACTTTTCATGTAACTTAAGGCAAGAAGGGTAATTGTACCTTAGGAGGCATCCTAATTGGGTTCTAAAAATTTTTGATAAACCAAGAGACCTATTTTTCTCATCTCCTCAGGACCAGATAACCTTTCTTCTGAAAGTCTAGTTGTTATTGTTTATTGATTTGTTTCTAATTAGTAGTAATGAGTTCTAACCACCACATGGAAAAGGTGGCCATCTCTCAAACTCTCAGAGAAGGCAAGTTCTCATCATTTTGAATATGGCCCCCCCAAGATCAAGTATTAGAAACTTGATGCTCAACATAGTAGTGTTAACAGGTGGGAATTTTAAGTGGTGATTAGCCCTGAAGGTCTCTCCACCCTGTTAAGTGGTTAGTACCATCTCGCAAGACGGGGTCCTTTGTGTAAGGACAAGTTGGGCCCCTCTTCTGTGTAGACTCTATTTCTCACTCCTCCTCTTTGCCCTAAACCATGTGATGCCTATCATCTATTATGATGCAGAAAGAAGACCCTTGCCAGACAGTAGACCCTCAATCTTTTTCTTCTCAGCTTCTAAAACCATAAGTTAGTAAATTTTTGTTAATTATCAGTTACCTCAGCTGTGACATTCTGTTCCAGTAGCACAAAGCCTACTAAGACACAAACAGAGCAGACTGACAACTGTTATCAAAAGCACTTTCCCAAATTTTTCTTTGAGATAACTTGATTAACCATTCCTAAATTGGAAACTACTCCAAAATTTGTTGAGAGGCTTTATTTTTACTCACATTATCACTACATTGAATTCAATTATTACAGATACTTAAAAGTAAATTGTGAAATGTGTGATAAAAGATTGAGTTGAGCATTTGGAAGTTGAAATGTTTTCTTGTTCTCCATAGTAATAACACTAGTAGTGAATAAACTTTTTGTTCTGTTTTATTTTGTTTTGCTTTAAATGAGCCTGCTCTATATTTAACAATTCATGGAATTTTAGCTAAAGGGGATTCTGATCATTTAGACAACAATTTACTTCCCAAGATTAAGATGCTGAAGCTCAGAGAGGCTGTGAATTGCCAAAGGCAATGTTTGTTACAGACTGACATTCTAGCTGTAGTGATGATGCTAATATTATCCTGAGTTATGGTTTCTGGTAGCTGAGAATTAGTCAGTACAATTAAAAGAAGAGGAAAACATGTCCCAATCTTACCTCAATGTATTTCTAGCCTTAAAAAATATCAGTCAGTAAATTAAGTAAATTAAGCATATATTATTGGTTGTTAGAAACAATATGAATAGTTTCAACTTTTTGCATGTTAAGGATTTTTGAGCAATGTAAACTGGAGCCTGGGTTGAAAGATCAACACAGGATGTTAAACAGTGACAGATCCTGAGTTGCACATGGAGTGTTTAAGCAAACTTAATGTCCCTCTGCTTGGAAGTGTGCCCTGCTCTGCTGGAGCAGCAGGAGAGTGTCACTGGGGAGGGCTAGTGGACAAGGAGCGCAGTTTGAGTACCCTTTGTCCACTACAAGTCTTTAGGAGGAAAGGTATGAGTGAACACATAATCTACGGAATTATTCACAAGCTATAAATCTGACAAAGAACTAATATTCAGAACCCACAAAAAGCTCAAATCAGCAAGGAAAAATCTCATTTAAGAAAGTGGGCAAATGACATAAATAGAAGTTTCTCAAAAGAAGATCGGAAAATTCCAAAATTAACATATAAAAGAAATTCAACACTACTACTCATCAGGGGAATGCAAATTAAAATTCAAATGAGATTATCACCTTACCCCTATTGGAATGGCCATTATTAAAAAGTTAAAAAAAAATTCTGGCATGGATACACAGAGAAAGGAACACTTCACTTACACACTGTTGGTGGGACTATAATTAGTGCAACCTCTTGGAAAACAATATGGAGATTCCCCAATGAAATAAATGTAGTATATCTACCATTCAATACAGCAGTCCCATTGCTGGGTATCTACTCAAAGGAAATGAAGTCATTTTATCAAAAAGACATCTGCGCTCAAATATTTATCATAGCATAATTCACAATTGCAAAGATGTACAGTCAAGTTCAGTGTCCTTCAATTTATGAGTGGGTAAACACACACACACACACACACACACACACAGAGTACTACTAAACCACAAAAAGGGAATGGATTAATGTCTTTTGCTACAAAATGGATGGAACTGGAAACCATTATCCCAAATGAAGCGTTTGGAAAGCCAAACACCTTATATTCTCACGTGTCAGCGGGAGTTAATGATGGGTATACATAGGCACAGAGTAATATAAGTATATGAAAAACCAAGGAGGGGAGTGTAGGACAAAAACTTATCAGATACAATGAACACTCTTCTGGTCATGGGCTCACCACCTGAGTGAAGTATTATGCCAGAGATCTATGTAATAAAAACACACATACTCAATATTTTGAAATTTTTTAAAAAATGATTAAATAGTGAAGAAAATTTCAGAAAGAATTACCTCCCTGGAGATATACAGTTTCATTTCAAAGAGGGATAAAGGCCAGAACAGTTGGGACATTTCAAGGACTATAAACCAGATATTCGTCTTACCTACCCTACTGGAGAGATATATTTTTATTTCAATGGGAAAGATCCAAAGAGCTTTATTTTCATAAAGAATTTGTTTTCTTAGGGACACTAGTATTTTTCCCCTTTCTTAGCTAGAGAAGACGACTCATGCAAGCCATCTTATGTAAATTCCTAGATTCGTAATTGTTGGGTTCTCTCCCTGGCTGGTTATTGATATAAGTAATAAAATTATCCCTTGATTCAGACATCTCATATTTGCCTTCTGGAAAATATAAGTAAATGTAGACAATCAAAACATGCATCTGGAGAATAATGTGAGGACCTCTCTGGACCCCCTAATCAGTGAGAAAAAAACATAACATGTGATGGTTATAAACAAATATTCATGAACCAAACCTGAGTGAATTGGTTCCAATGCTCACCTCATAAGAAATACAAAAAGTCATTCTTTACAGAGAATGTATGTGATACCAGAAAGTAAAATGAGTCCACATAAAAGAAAAATCTTTCTTAAATGCAATTATGTAATAAGAAAAATAGTATAAAATATGTATTTTTCCTTTTTTCTCTTAGTTGATTTATAAAGCAACTTTATATCTCACTATATCTATATAGTTGTTATAACTTTATCATAAATAAACACAACATGTATAACAAGGCACAAAATGGAAGATGGGGGACTCAGATTCTATAGAAATAACAATTGTATTTTATTTTTTTAACTTTGAATCTTTTTTTTTTATATTACTTTTGTCAATAGGATAAATGGAAAACATTCCTAGAAAGTGGGAAAATAAAAAAAAAAAAGTAAGTAAAAGGTAAGCATTGTTTTAATGTATTTGTACCACTAGATTTAGGACCAGTACTGAATGTAGTCAGCCCTACTATGAAACCAATTTATAGCTTTCATATGAAAGCTATAACCAAACTATAGCCCAAGAAGAAGCGGAAAGAGGAGAGGGTGGGGAGGGGAGGGGAGAGGCTTGGTAGAGGGAGGGTAATTGGTGGGAACACAACTGTGGTGCATTTTACAAGGGTACATGTGAAATAACAATTTTAAATCTTGCTGTAAATGAGTATAAATCTAAAGCATATTTTGGTAAGATAAGTTATATACAGAACCCCCTAGAGCAACTATTAAGGAAATAATTAAAAAAGTGAAAATCATGGGACAGCACCTGTGGCTCAAAGGAGTAGGGCACAAGCCCCATATGCCGGAGGTGGCAGGTTCAAACCCAGCCCCGGCCAAAAACTGCAAAAAAAAAAAAGTAAAAATCATGAAAGAAATTAAAACTTCATAATAGGAAATATTTACCAAATTGAAAGAAAATAGTAAAAAAAAATTAATAAAGACATGAAACTTATTGAAAACAAAAGGTAAAATGGCAGGTATAAGTCCTCATATATTAATAATAATACTAATGTGAAAGGAGTAAACAATCCAGTTGAAAGAGAAAGATTTTCAGGATAAAAAACAATTTCTAATTATAGTCTAT
Organism: Loris lydekkerianus; assembly: GCA_963574355.1. NCBI lineage: Eukaryota > Metazoa > Chordata > Mammalia > Primates > Lorisidae > Loris > Loris lydekkerianus. The sequence goes on along the minus strand of CAUYPK010107898.1, from coordinate 3,930 downwards.
CAAGGATATACTTTTTTCATTAAATCATAAGAAATTAAAAGGAGAGAAAAAAGATATGCCATGCAAACAGCAAAAAGCATGAGAAAGCTGAAATGGCTGAATTAGTATCAGGGAAAAATAGACTATAAAACAGAGAAATGTTTACTGAAGCCAAATTCATAATATCCAAGACACGGAAACAGCCCAAGTGCCCATCAACCCATGAATGGATTTATAAGTTGTGGTGTATGTACACTACGGAATATTATGCAGCCATAAAAAAGATGGAGACTTTGCATCTTTTATGTTTACCTGGATGGAGCTGGAACACATTATTCTTAGTAAAGTATCTCAAGAATGGAAAAAACAGTATCCAGTGTACTCAGTACTACTATGAAATCAATATATAACCACCTACACACTCATATGAATGATAAAACATAACAATAGTCCAGAAAGAAGAAGTGAAGAGAAGAGAGTGCAGAGGGGGGTATTAGGAGGAAGGAGGGTATTTGGGGGGACCATCTCACCTAATGTGCACGATGCAATAGAACATTTCAGAACTATTAAGAAATGAGTATAATTATGATGGATGTGTTATAGTTCAATGTAAACATTTCACATTGTATATTGAAGGAGTACCCTGAACCCCATAAATGCATCAATGTACAAAGTTATGATTTAATAAAAAATAATTAAAATACAATAAAATAAACAAAGAAAGGTTACTGTAGGTAAAGTAAGATGTTTCATAATGATACAACGGCCAACCCACTTAAAGGTATAACAATTATAAACATATATTAACCTAATAGCAGAGCCCAAAACACATGAAGCAAAAACTAATAAAATTAAATACAAAACATGCAATGTAACACTCAAGTTGGAGACTTCGTTACTCCATTTCAGTGATAGCCAGAGTGATCACAAAGACCACAACAAGGAAAAGGGAGGAGACTTAGACAACACTGCGAGCCAAAGGCCTAACGGATGGCTGTAAAGCACGGCACCCCACAGCAGAGTGATGTTCTTCTCGCGTTAAAGTAAAGCACACATTATTGTAGGGCTGTAAACACATCTCAGTAAATTTACAAGCATTGAAATCACATGAAGCATGTTCTTTGACCACAATGGAGTAAAATTAGAAATCAATAATGGAAATAAATTGTACATGTATGTAGAAATTTTTAAAAGTACACCATTAAATAATAATTGGGAAAACTCAAGACAAATTAGAAAATACTTTGAGATAAATAGTAATGAAAGCTACAACATCTGAGACCTGATAGAATATAACTAAGTCCTTAGTGGTAAATTTAAAACTGTAAATGCCTAAACTTAAAAAATATATACATTAAATATGAAAGTTAACTTCCATCTTAAGACATTTTTAAAAAGAGCAGAATGTAAAGTAAGCAGAAGAAAGAAAGTAACATTGAGTTGAATTTTATAAAATAGACAATAAAAAACAATCATGAAAATTAATGGAACAAAAATGTTATTCTTTGAAAAGATCAACAGCATTTACAATGCTTTAGGTAGACTTACAGAAAAAAAGAGAAAGAGTCAAACTACTAACACTGAAGGAATGAACACTACAGATCTTATGAAAATTAAAATAATTAAAAAGAAATTCTATAAGCAACTATATGCAAACCAATTAAACCATTTAGATGAAATTAATGAGTTCTAAGAAAGACACAAACTACTGAAACCGACTCAAAGGAAATGGAAAATCCAAAGACAGCTGTAACAACTAAATGAATGGAATTTGTAATTATATAATGTCCCATCCTAAAAACAAAAGCCCATCTTAATTTATTGGTTGTTTCTACAAAATGATCAAAAATTAATACCAATTAATTTTAATTTTTAATCTCATAGTCTCATCCAAAACATAGAAAAACTTCCAACTCATTATGAAGGCAATATCCTGAAATCAAAACCAGCAAATGTATTGCAAGAAAAGAAAGCTATATACCAATTATCTATGATGAATATAGACATAAACACTGTCATAAAAATAAGAAACAAAATTTAGCAACATAGAAAGCAACAAACACTACAATATAATGGTATTTATTTCAAGAATATAAAATTGATATAGTCTACCATATTAATAAAGAGAAAACCCAGATGATCATTTCAATAAACACAGAAAAGGCATTTGAGTAAATTTAATAATCTTTCATGATGGTGCATATTTTTATCTATAATAAAAAAAAAAAAGAAAAAAAATATTATAATTAAAAAAAAAAATAAAATGTGTCAGACAGTCTATAAAGCTAGTGTATGGTGCCCCATGATCGCATTAATGTACACAGCTATGATTTAATAATAAAAAAAAGAAAGAAGAAAAAACAATAGAAATAATAAAAAAGACTTAAAAATACTACTTCCTATACTTTATAAAGGACATCTTTTAAAAATGCTCACAGCTAATATCATACTTAATGATGAAAGACTAAATACTTTCAACCTAAGAGCCAGAAGAAGGCCAGGATGTCTCTACTTTTACCTATTAACCTTGTACTGGAGGTTCTAGCCAGGACAGTTAGGCAAGAATGTGCAGTAAAAGGCACCCAGATTGAACAGGGGAAAGTAAATGGAATGGGAAAAATAAAGAAAGAGTTCAATGCTAAAATTAAATTTGCTATCAAGCCATGAAAAGACATGCAAAACTTAAATAAATATTACTTTCTAAGTGAAAGAAGCCAGTCTCTAAGTCATATATACTTTATAAATTCAAATATGTGGATGTCTCAAAAAGTCAAAACCATGGAGATAGTAAAAAGATCAGTGGAGGGCGGTACCTGTGGCTCAAAGGAGTAGGGTGCTGGCCCCATGTACTGGAGGTGGTGGGTTCAAAAACCAGTCCTGGCCAAAAACAGCAAAAAAAAAAAAAAAAAAAAAAAAAAAAATAGGGAAAACAACACAGAGAATTTTTTTAAGGCAGTGAAATCACCCAGTACAACTATGTGGGTCTTTAGAAAAGTTTTGAGATACACAAAAATCAAGAAATGTAAAATTCACACAGACAGAAACCAATTAAGCCCTTCTAACAACACCAATAAACTAAACAAGTTAAAGCTTGTTTAACGGGTGAATCAGAAATGATGCTGTTAGCTATGTTTCTTGGAAGCGAAATAACACAGTCTATCTCAAAACTTTTGTAGTGACCTATATATAATGGTGAATACATATTAGTATGCATTTGTCCACGTCCACAGAATGTGTAAGACTAACAGTAAATCCTAATGTAAATTATGGACCACAGATGGTGAGATATGACAGCGTAGGTCCATCAGTTATAAGGGTTGAGGCTGCATATGTGTGGGAAAAGGGGTCTGTAAAAACCTCTATAACTTCTGCTCAATTTTGCCATGAATCCAAAACTTCTCTAAATAAAAAAAACTTCTCTAAATAATAATGTCTATTAATTTTAAATAATGGGTAAAGGATCTGAATAGAAACTATCCAAATCATTTTTTGTGGACAAAAAGTTATACAATGGATAATAACCAGATGAAAAATGCTCAGTGTCGTTAGTCATCAGAAAAATACCAAATAAAACCATGTTGAGATACCAGTTTACACCCCCTAAGATGACTATCATTAAAAAAAGGATAGATATCAAAACATTACATACTATATTTCTCTAAGGTAACATTTTGAAACAACAAAATTATAGAAATGTAAAACAGATCAGAAGTTGCTAGTCATTAAGGTAGGGATGGGTGTGAGAAGGAAGAGGCTATGAAAGGGGCAACACGAGAGACTTTTATGGTGAGGAAAGTGGTCTCTCTTCACTGTACCCATATCGATATCCTGGTTGTGACATTGTACTACACTGTTTTTTTTTTTTTTTTTTTTTTTTTTTGAGGTTTTTGGGGGGGGTGGGTTTAACCCACCACCACCAGATAATTGGGGTGGCCCCCAAAAACTTTTTTC
>CAUYPK010107897.1:0-27106 GCA_963574355.1 Loris lydekkerianus | reverse complement strand
ACTAGTTTTTGGTTGATGGTTGATGTAACGCCAAATAACTCTAACCAATGCAAAAAATTAAGACTATTGTCTCAAAAAAAAAAAAAAAAAAAAAAAAAAAAGATAACAGCATAAGTCAATAAAATTGAAAAGAGAAAAACAACAGAGTAAATCAGTGGAACCAAATGCCAGTTCTTGGAAAACAATAATAAAATTCAAACTCTCTAACACAAAAAACTCATTAGTTCTCTCAGTAACACAGTCTCTGAAAAAATGTTCTATTGTTTCTGAAATCTCTACTGAAAAGGACTTTACTCGAAATAGCCTAATTAGAAAATCGTTTTCACGAGAAAAATATTGCACAAGCAAAGGGAACTTTCCCCCTCTGCATTATTACTTACATGTGTGATTGTATCTTTAAAAAACGAGGCATTTAGGCCAGGGACGCTGGCTTGCCCCTTGTAATCCAATACTTCAGGAGGCCGAGTGGGAAGATAGTTTGAGATCAGGAATTTGAGACCAGCTTTAATAAGAGCGAGACGTCTCACCGGGTGTGGTGCCATGCACCGGTAGTCCGGGCTACTCCGGAGGCTGAGGCAGGAAGATGGCTTGAGCCTAGAAGTTATTAGCTGCCGCAGAGCTACGACATCGCCAGTGCGCTCTACGTGGGGCAACAGAGGGCGCGTGTAATCCCAGGTACTCTGTAGTCCCGCCTACTCCGGAGGCTGAGATAAGAGAATTTCTAAAGGCTAGGCTTGTGAGGTTGACTCCACTTTAGCTGGGACAATTGAGGGAAGCTCTGTCTCAAAAAAAAAAAAGTGAGACAACCGGGCGCGGTGGCTCACACCTGTAATCCCGGCATACTGGGAGGCCAAGGTGGGTGGACTGCCTGATCTTACCGGTTCGAGACCAGCCTGAGCCAGAGCGAGACTTAGAATAGCCGGGCGTTGTGGCCGGCACCTGTAGTCCTATACATGCGAGACTGAGGCAAGAGAATCGCTGGAACCCAAGAGTTTCAAGTTGCTGTGAGTTATGAAGCCATAGCACTCTACCGAGGGCCACAAAGTGAGACTCTGTCTCAAAAAAAAAAAAAAAAAAAAAGTGAGGCATTTAGATCTTTGGTAATGTCCATAATAGTAAATGGAGGTATTACATTTTTATTTTTGCAGTAGATTTCATCCTGGCACTAAAAATTAGCTTGCAGTTTTGGAATCGGAAAATACTTTTGGGCCAGGGGCAATAACTCACGCCTGTAATTCTAGCACTCTGGGAGGCTGAGGCGGTTGGATTGCCTGCGCTCAGGAGTTCAAGACCAGCCTAAGCCAGAGCGAGACCTCGTCTCTAAAAAAATGGCCGTGCCAGGCGCGGTGGCTCATGCCTGTAATCCCAGCACTGTGGGAGGTTGAGGAGGGAGAACTGCTTGAGCTCAGGAGTTCAAGACTTGCCTGAGCGAAAGTGAAACCCCTGACTCCTAAAAAATGGAAATACCCAGCCAGGCGCGGCGGCAAGCACCTGTAATCCCAGCAGCTTCTGGAGGCTGAGGCAGCGGGATGCCCACAGCCTGTCTGAGGTTGCAGTAAGATGTGACCTGTGACGCCATTGCACTCTGCTCAGGGCGTAGGGTGGGACTCTGCCTCAACAACAACAACAACAAAAAGTAAAGAAATAAACCTAAAAAATAAGCAAGGGGGTCGGTGCCTGTGGCTCAGCGGGTAGGATGCCGGCCCCATACATGGAGGGTGGCGAGTTCAAACCCGGCCTCGGCCAAACTGCAACAAAAAATAGTCGGGCGATGTGGCGGGTATAGTCCCAGCTACTTGGGAGGCTGAGGCAAGAGAATTGCCTAAGCCCAAGAGCTGGAAGTTGCTGTGAGCTGTGACGCCACAGCACTCTACCGAGGGCGATAAAGTGAAACTCTGTCTCTAAAAAAACAAATTAATTAAAAAATAAGCAAGGAAATAAAAATAAATAAAATAAATAAATAAATAAATACATATCCGGCACTGTGGCGGGCGCCTGTAGTCCCAGCTACTTGGGAGGCTAAGGCAAGAAAATCACTTAAGCCCAAGAGTTTGAGGTTGCTGTGAGCAGTGACGTCACTGCACTCTATCGAGGGTGACAAAGTGAGACTGTCTCAAAAATTAATTAATTAATTAATTATTTTTTTAAAAAAGAAGATACTTCTGGTAGCAGTAAGTTACTGGAATGCATCATCTAACAGTGGGAGCTCGTGAACTGACGATAATTGTACTGGACATCCGCTGTAAATAAGGCAAACTTCATGTTTACTTGTGAGAGAGATCCGTACTTGTAAAACACGATCTTCCAGAACAAAGCCAGAAAGGTTGGAAAGGTTTGGGGAAACCTGGCCTTCAAGGATTGGCAGGCATTAAGAAGCGGGAGTGTCAAAGGGCAAACTTTCAGCACCCTCCTGTGCGCTCTGGCCTAAGGCGCGACTTTCAAATTGTAGCGGCTGGAGGGAGTGCTCGCTGATTGGCCGTTGTCTAGAAGGATGGGGCTGTCACTGATTGGCTGACTTCCCCCAACTCCAACCCCTTTTGCTCTGTTGCTGGCGCTAGCGTAGTGGCGTCATCGTAGCTCAACCAACCTCAAACTCCCGGCTGCAGCGAATCTCCTGTCTTAGCTTCCTGAGTAGCTGGGACTACAGGTGCGCCACTCAAGGTTAATTCTCCTTTGCGTATTTTTTGTAGAGACTGTGGTCATGCTATGGTCCTCAGGCTGATGTCAAACTCCTGACTTCAACCAGTCATCCCAGCTCGGCCTCTAAAAGTGCTAGGATTATTGGCAACAGCTACTGGTGGGCCTGCCTGACTTTGAGTTTTAGCAGATGGCCGTTGTTGATTTGCTGAGTTTCAAGACTAGGCATTTATTATTCAGTGATAACTAAGCATATTCCCCAATTTACTTATCTTTTCTCTTAGTATGCCTAAAGGGCTAGAATTTCTGGATCACAGAAGATAAATATGTTTAAACTTTCCTAAATAATTCTAAATGGTTTTCCAAAGTGGTTGCATCATTTCACACTCCCATCAGCAATATATAAATAATTATATATTTTAAATACCAATTTGATATTATGTGATTGCATTAATCAGAGTTCTCAAGAGAAACAAAACCAAAAAGATAGATAGATAGTGATATAGACAGATAAGAGGAGATTTATTATGGAAATTGGCTCACCAATTTCCCATGAAACTGAGAAACCCCATGACCTGCCTTCTGCAAACTGGAAAGCCAGGCAGGAGAACTGATGGTGTGATTCAGTCCTAGTTTGAAAGCCTAAGAACCAAGGAGCAAATGTTGTGACTTGTAGTCAAAGGCCAAAGGCCTGAGAACCGGGGGGGTGGGGGTGGGGTGGGGGTGTTCATGCTAAGTCTCGGAGTCTCAAGGCCCAATATCCAGGAGCTTCTATGTCCCAGAGCCATAGAAGACAGATGGCTCAGCTCCAGAAGAAAGAGAAAAAATTGCCTTTTTTAGCCTTTTTGTTCTTTTTGAGTGGGCCCCTAGTGGACAGGATGATATCTGCCCACATTGGTGAAGGAGGTTCTTCTTTACTCACTTTACTTATCCAAATACTAATAATCTCTTCTGGAAATACCCTTATAGACCCTTCTAGAAACAATACCTGCTGTCCCTTAGCTCAGCCTAGATGATACATAAAATTAACCATTATTGAGATATATGGTTTGAATTTGCTTTTCCTACAAATAATGAGGTTGAACATCTTTCACATTTATTGGACATTTGGGTATCTTCTCTAATGTGCATATTTAAATCTTTGCTCATTTGACTATTGACTTTTGGAAGCTTGAAGCTGTCATTGATTTGCTAACTCTAAGAAGTGTAGTCACTGAAGTGAAGCTATCACTTATTGGCTGATTTTCAAAGCATGTGTGTGGACCCAAAACTACCTGTAATTAACAGTGGCTACTTGTTAATGACTTGTGACCTTGGCCATATTTCCTTTCTTCAATATGAGAAATAAGTAATTTTACTCCACAGTCAATCCTTTTCTCTTCCCTCAGCCAAATATGTTAAAGAAGCCATGAGGAATTGTCCAGACCTTTATTCACGGAAGTAGGATTTTCAGTAGTGTTGCCATTTAAGTGATTTAAAAGCCAATCACTGTGATTGGAAAATAGCTCCAACTGCTGAATTTTTGTGATTTGTTTTTTAAAAAGTTATATACAGGATTTTGGAGGCATCCTGAAAGTCAACACAGTATACCTGGTAACCCTACCTTGGACCCAAATACCATGCACAAAAAGTGTCTCATAGAATTGATGTACTACAGTATAAAGCAAACACCAAAAAACCTGCCTGCCAGGTCAAGAACTAGAACAGGGTAATGTCAGCAAAAGGCCAGATAGTAAATATTTTAGGCTTTGCAGGTCATTGTGTGGTCCCTATAATGACTAGTCAACTCCATCATTGTGGTGAAAGTAACCATAGACCATAGGTAAATGAATGAGGGTGACTGTGTTCCAATAAAACTTTATTCATGGACACTGAAATTTGAATTTTTTATCATTTTTATGTCACAAAATACTATTTTTATTTTTTATTCACTTAAGAAAGTAAAAACCATTCTTAGCACCATGGCCATATAGAAACATGCAATAGACTAGATTTGGCCCATTGTGGAGTTTGCTGGTCCCTGAAAGACAGCAATATTGCCAGGACAACAGAACCCTGAGGGGGCCCATTCTCAAGCATATCGCCCTCTCTGCCCCCAGAGAGAACTACCTTTCTGACTTTTTTGGTCATGATTTCCTAATTCTCCTTTTCCTTTGCCTTGCCACCTACATCTGTGAACCTATACAACAGAGTTTAGTTTTGTCTGTTTTCAACAGTATATAAATGAATTCATATGTGATGTATTTTTCATGTTTTGCCTCAACATTATGTCAATGAGATGTATATATGCTGTTGTGTGTAGCTGTGATCTGTGCACTCATCAGAACATAGTAGTATTCCATTGGGTAGATAGTCCACAATTTATCTGTAGAGTGGAATTTCTGGGTCACTGGGAATACATGTCTTTTTTTATTTATTTATTTTTTTTTTTTGAGACAGAGTCTCAAGCTGTCTCCCTGGGTAGAGTGCCGTGCTGTCACAGCTCACAGCAACCTCAATCCCTGGGGCTTAAGCAATTCTTTTACCTCAGTCTCCCAAGTAGCTGGGACTACAGGTGCCTGCCACAATGCCTGGCTATATTTTTGGTTGTAGTTGTCATTGTTGTTTTAGCTGGCCTGGGCCAGGTTTGAACCTGCCAGCCTCAGTGTTTGTGGCCAGCACCCTACCCACTGAGCTACAGGTGCTGCCTGGGGATACATATCTTTAAGCTTTCTTAAATAATTCCAAATGGTTCTCCAAAGCGGTTGCATCCTTTTACTCTCCTTCTATCAATGGTGTATAAACAATCAAATTTTTTAAAACTTACCAATCTGACATTATGCAATGTTTCCATATGATTTTACTTTTCTTTTCTTTGATGAGTAATGAAGTTGAACATCTTTTGCATGTTTATTGGACATTTGGAAAGCCTCTTCTGTACTGTGCCTGTTCAAATCTTTTGCCCATGCATCTATTGGCAACACAGGATTTTTAAAAATATTGTATTTAATTAGTGGTCAACCTTTAAAAAGTAAAAGATTTTCTACTAAATTACAGTATCTGGCTTTTGTTGAGACATTGGAAGATCTGACCATCTGTGCAGCAACTGTAGCATGGAGCTGGTATGGCTCTCCCCTTGGGTAGGTCATGGGGTCCTTAATGCTACCTGTGCTCACTGCCAGGTCAGCTTCATTTAAGAAGGCCAAGCCCTCCAGCCATCTGAGTTTGAGACATGCCAGGGCTGCCACCCCTGACTCCATCTCTACCTCTTTCTTCACCTTCCCCTGCCAACTGGGCTTTCTGAAAACTTTTTTTTTTTTTTTTTTTTAGGCTAATCAAGTGAGGCAGTGGGAGTGGAGAAGGAACAAAGTAATCTGTAACTGGTTGTGATCAATTACAAACACCACTGCACTTGGACCAGTAGGGTCTCTGAAAACCTAGAAAAGTCAGGGAGAAATCTGGGTGAGTATTTTCCACATGCCAGCTAAGGGGCTTGGCACCAGTTCCCATAGTCTTCATGCCTTACAGGACCAACGGCTCTCAGGCAAGTCCTGGATCCCTTTTCCATGTGGTCTGCCCCTGCCCAAGCCACTTGGTACAGCACTGGGTACCCCACAACCCTGCATATCTCCTGACCTCACCCGGCTGTACAGACCAGGGTGATCGGTCAAAATAAAAGTCCTAATGGCAATATTGGCAGCTTTAGATCCTCATTCAAAAAACTGAGCCACATTCCCATTAATAGGAATATGTCTCATCACAGGCTATGGTTCTCAGGGTCACAGAGTCAAATAAAATGACAGTGGAGTATATCAAATTTCAGAGTTTAATACATGACAAAGGGGCACAGATTTAGAGGAACCAGCACAAGTACACCCTGCTCAGGGTGTGGTTACTGGATTTGGAGGGAGCTTGCTGCAGATTCTTATGCAGTTAAGAGCATGTGCTTCAGGGTCACACAGACCAGGGTTAAACTTCTGACTCTGCTTCTTGCAGACTCATTGCCCAGGTCTATAAAAGGAGCATAGTGCAGACCTTAGAGCTATAGTGAGGACTAGAGGGAACCATGCTTGGGCCAGTGCTCACGACCCATATTATAATATTACCAGGACCCTCATCCTTATCCTCATCTCTCTGAGCCTCAGCTTCTACATCCAAAACCAGAAAAGCTGGGGAATAAGTGACACAAAGTATGAGAGTCCCCAGATGGTGCCTGGGACACAGGAGGTGCACGATGAATAAAGGAGCCACCTCTATTGAGCTCTTTCACAAATGAGAACAGCAGCTCCTGCAGGCAAGAATTATTATTCAACAGGGAAGTTGAGATGGCAGCAGAGGTGTGATTATTGGGGGGGGGGGGGGAGTTTACACATGGCTACCCAGTTGATAGGCTTTGCTGTCATTCATTCAACAAATAGAGCCACTGAAATCTTTGTGCACTAAGTACCAGGCATTGTGGGCCCATGGAGAGTGGTCAGCAGGGTTCTTGATCTCTTGGAGCTCACAAATGTGTGGGGAGATGACAGCCTTCAACAATCCCTGTGACTGGGCATGGAATTGTGACCCAACATCCCTGTGTATGTCCCTGTGTACGTCTCTGTGGATGTTTGTATCTATCTTTTGGATGTCATTGCTCTAAGTCCCCTGCTGCCCCCTACCAAGGGAAGAACATCTAGTCCCCCCACATCCTGGACAGCAAGGAGCAGCCCTCGCTAGCAGAGTGCTTTCCTGGAAGGCTTAGACCTTGATGACAAATCCTAGTCCGTGGATCGGCATATCAAGTTTTTTTGTTTGTTTGTTTGTTTTAAGGACTAGAATCATGATCTCAATGTGAGGGAGTTCAGAAAGATTCCATGTTTATGGGCGGCACCTGTGGCTCAGTGTGTAGGGTACCGGTCCCGTATACTGAGGGTGGCGGGTTCAAAGCTGGCCCCGGCCAAACTGCAATAAAAAATTAGCCGGACATTGTGGCGGGCACCTATAGTCTCAGCTACTTGGGAGGATGAGGCAAGAGAATCACCTAAGCCCAAGAGCTGGAGGTTGCTGTGAGCTGTGACACCACGGCACTCTACTGAGGGCGATAAAGTGAGACTCTGTCTTTACAAAAAAAAAAAAAGAAGAAGAAGAAGAAAGATGCCATGTTTCCAGAGGTGGAGGATGGGGGAATGGGAGCTCCAGAGTTCTGACCATGCTTAGGGGGGCCTTGGAGGGGGCCAGGCCTCCTTCTACCGACCAGCCCAGCTATTTTCAGTGTCAGGGATAAAGGGGGAGACAGGGCCAGAATATCAAAATTACCTAGATAATTTGGAGCAGAGGAAAGAAACGCAAAATGGGGAGGGTTGAGGCCAGAGGGACCTAGCTGTACTATGGTGTACAGGGACAGGACTCCTTGGTGAAAACCACTGCTCCTGCACAGGGAGGGAAAAAGAGCTTGGAAGTCAGTACTTAGTGACACTTTCATGCATCAGGGTAATGCCCAAGTGACTGAGAACCCAGTGACCAAAGAGAACACTCAACCCAGAGAGAGAGGGGGAGTCAAGCAAAGTACCGCCTATAGGGAGACCTTGGGAGAAGCAGCAGCTCCAGCACAGATTTTCTAGGATGATTTTTCTGTATCTGTAAGTGTTAGACTTTAAGCAATCCCACACCTGAATGGCTACATACACATGCACGCTAGGCAGAAGGAAAATGTAAAGGAATGAGGGGGCGTGAAGAGCCCAGTGTTCACTGTGTGCCATCACATCGGATTCTAAATAACATGGCATGCTCTGGTTCTAAGAGGTACCCAAGCACAGGCTAGAAGACTATGGCCATAAAAGGCTGGGTGGGGAACCTCTTAAGACAGCACTCAAGCTACTTCCCCTCCAATGTGGACAGGCACAGGGCCTGGCCCACAGCAGAGACCAATCAATGCATTTGGAAGGATGGAAGGAAGGAATATGGATGGATGAATTGATGGATAGATAGATTGATGAATGGAGTTTACTTATCTAACTGAGAAGCTCGGACGTGCTCACCCAGGGCTCTGTTTTAGTCTAAGAAGCTCTAAGACCTAAGGATCAGTGGACCCTCACTTTTGCCCACTCACCTTGCCCTTTATTAGAAGGACTTTATTCAAGATTCCTGTGAGGCTGTCAATAAGGCATTGAATGTGCAGGGGAGCCAAGCGTAAAAGAGAAAAGCCACGGGGTGATGCAGATCCTGGGGGTTGATGTGAAGAAGACCTCAGAGGAGAACTGTGCACCCCATGTCCATCCACACTTGTGTAGAGGCAAACAATGAAGGGCCTATCCAAAGGGAGTTTACTCCCTACACAACAGCACACACACAGGGATGTATAGAACAGCTCCAAGAGACAGTAAGTGTCAGACTCATTAGAGTCTATAAATGAATGAACAATGCTTAGAAGATAGTTGTCATGAGGGTTCAATGAATGACTCATGTGAAGTACAATGTATGTGTTCAGTGAATGTGAGCCATGATGTGGACAACTCTTGCATAATAGGCATGATGTGGTATCCCCATGTGACAGGTAACTGAAATAAGTAACCTAATTAGGCTCCATATCTATTTGTCCCTTACTGAGACAAAGCCCTTTCTTACCTATTATTATGGTGGATTCTACTAATAACCCCAATGTAATTCCATATTCTAGATAAGTAAGCTGAGAATCAAATTGGAGCACCACTACCCAAGTTCACACAGGAAGCCCTCCATTTCTCCCCATCCGCCTGTAACAGGTGAGGTTTCAACTTTGATTTCTTTTTGCCAAATCCAGTATAAAATTGGTCATCCTGGCCTAAGAAGGGGTAAGTGACTATTTACCCATGTATTTATCTATCCGTATCTGTCCATACATCTATGTGTTCATCCTTCCCTCCATCCACCTATCTAACTAACCATCCATTTATTCATCTGTCCATCCATCCATCAATTCAACCCCCTTCCTCCCTCCTATCCATCTTCTCACCCTTCCATCCTCTCATTCATCCATTCTCCCATTATCTATTTCCAATCATCCATCCATCATCACATCCTATTTTCTCTGGGCAGGGGGAATCCACCCCTCTGGCCTCACCCATCAAGCAGGAAGATTTACAAGCTGCTAGGGGTGTGGGTGCAGTCACCAGGAACCAGGTGGATCTGTTCCTGCTTATCTTTCACAGCTGAGATTTCTGCAGTGATGTTTAATTTTATAGCTAGCTCCAACAGACTTCCAACCAGAGACCTGGAGAAGAGATGGCTGGCCCCACAACATTATAAAGCAAAGGCAATTTTCCCTCTTGCCAGGAATGCCAGCCTCACATCACTCCATCTTGCCCACAGTTGTACTAATTTCATTTTTCAGTAGCAGAAACCAAGTCTTGCGGAGGTTAAGTGAGTTTCCCAAGTGACTCCAGATCACTCAGCATAGCAGCAAATAAGCCAAAGTTGGAGGCCCAGTTTGGCTGCCCATGGTCCTCAAGGTCTCCCTTGGTGAGTCATTCTTCAATCCCTCCTTAAGACCCATTCAGGTACTCACATGGAGGTTTGTGCTGAGAGGGGGTGATATGAAGACAATGGCCATCAGGGTTCTGCATAAAGACATATTTCAGCAGCTGAGGATCAGTGATTTTTATACTGCCCAGGGAGCAACACTGAGGGAGAAACATTAGCTCCTCTAGCCCCAAACAGAAACCATCTTTAACCTAACCTTACTCATCCCAGAGGTAGAGCCCCTCACCTGAGATGGGAAAGATAGGAGTGGAGTCTTGCAGTCAAAGCCACATGGATTCTGAATAACACTCCAGTTTTTCCTAACTTCCACCCTAGACCAAATCTGACACACACACATGGCCCTTCCCTCCCCTCCAGTCTGTGAGGGAAGGGATAGAGACCAATGTCTGCATTATATTTGCATCCTGTATGCCAGCTCCCTGCCTTATAAAGTGGCTATTCTATATTGGTTGACTTTGTGGATTGATGGAAGGGTGGGTAGATGGACATGTGGGTGGATGAATAGAAGAGTAAGTGGTTAGATGGAAGAAAGTGTAAGCAAATGAATGGATGGATTGGTCAGTGGATGGATTGATGATGTATGGGCAACTGAAGAAAGTCTTGCATAAACATTGATGGTTAGTAATCACTCATCCTGCCATGACCTTCCATGGCAGGTCAATCACCAATGTTTATCATGGGGATGGAGGAGCAAGAGTCAGGGAGAAGACAGAAAAGGTGGGAGTCAGTTTCTTCTCTAAGCCAGCCACAGTGCCAAGAGAATTTACATCTTTTCCAATCCTCCCAATAGTCTTTCTCTGTGGGTACTATAACCTCCATTTTACAGATGGAGAAACCATCACAAGGAGAGTCTCTTGTCCCAAGTTATCTCCCAAGTACATGGTACATTTGGGAATCAAATTCAAGAAGTGTGTTTGTCTCCAAGTCAGGGAGCAAGTGCCTGGATGGGTAGGAATTTTAGAAAATGACTTTGATCCAACCCTATCAAGGACCCAGGCTTTACCAACAAACAAGGAGCAAGTTTTCCATTATAGCTTCTTGCTCTCAGTGTCTCATGGGAAACTTCATGCTAGATCTTTCCATCACATCACATTGTTCTTGGTGACATTAATGATATAACTGAGGAGGGCAGCTTATGCTCTCTTGCTTACATAAAAGGCCATCTGTGTTCTAAGGGATCCCACAAGTAGGTAGAACAAAAGGACAGTGGTGTGGTTGGAAAAGCCTTGGCTTTGGATTTAGATGAGTTTAAGTTAGATTCCTCACTCTGTATCACTCTGGCTATGTGTGAGCATAGGCGCTTCTCTGTGCCTCAGTTTTCCCATTTGTAAACTGGAGATTATTAAATTGACCTCAGAGGGCTGTGGGCAGAATTGCAGATGATGCTGGCGCCCCAGTACATGCTCAGGACTAAGGCAGTTACTGGTATAAGGATGAAACTAAGGCCAAGTTGGGACAAGTGCCCAAAGACTCAGTGAGGATGTAGCAGAGTTAGAACACAAGTCAGTGGGTATAACAAAGGAAACAGTGTCAAGGGCTGGTACAGCCCCTGCTGTGTGCCAAGCCCAGCATTACTTTTCACATACAATATCACACAAATCTTTTCAGCCCTATGTGAAGTGGGAATGGGTCCTCCTATTTTACAAGGGGTAACCGAGGCTCAGAATGTGAGGTGACATGTCCAGGGATGCCCTGTTGGCTTGGAGCAGGACATCTACACACCGGTCCTTTCCCTTAGTCCTTAAAGTGAGAGAGGAAGATGATGCCATCCCCATGCTTACTGGTCACTGTATATTTTCAGTTTTCGTGCTCCCCACTTTTTTTATTAATTTTATTTATTTATTTTTTTTTGAGACAGGGCCTCACTCTGTTGCCCAGGCTAGAGTACAGTGGTATCACTCCAGCTTACAGCAACCTCAAACTCCTGCACTCAATGATCCTCCTGCCTCAGCCTCATGAGTAGCTGGAACTACAGGCACCCATCAAAACACTTGATCTTAGCCAAAAGGCCAAGAAGCGATCATTAAAAACACCTTGTTAGGGCAGCGCCTGTAGCTCAAAGGAGTAGGCCACCGGCCCCATATACCGGAGGTGGTGGGTTCAAACCCGGCCCCAGCTAACAATTTCTCTCTCTCTCTCTTTCTCTCTCTCTCTGTCTATATATATATATGTGTATATATATATATATATATATATATATATATATATATATATATATATATACATATATATATGGTTAATATTTTTTCTGTTTCTGGTAGACACAGGGTCTAGCTCTTGCTCAGGCTGGTCTCCAACTCCTGAGCTCAGGCCCCCACCTCAGCTTCCCAGAGTGCTAGGATTACAGGCATGAGCCATCACATTTGGCCAGGTGCCCTCTTTTCTTGAAACCCACACACCTGCTTTGGGCTGCTGTTGCTTTTTCTCCCATGCCCAGTTTTGTCTGGGGAGTAGCCAGGGCCCTAGACACTATCACAACCCAGCAGAACTCTGCTCTTTTCAATTTCTCTTGAATTCTCACACTCCGCCAAACCAACATGGGGAATTTTCAAATCTTAGGAGCAGAAAGCCTCATTACATATGTGGTGTTCTCAAAGTCTCCTATTGCAAGCTTTTTGTTGTTGTTGTTTTTGAGATAGAGTCTCACTCTGTCACCCTGGATAGAGTACCATGGTATCATAGCTCACAGCAATCTCAAACTCCTGGACTCAAGCAATCCTCTTGCCTCAGCCTCCTGAGTAGCTGGGACTACAGGCATGTGCCACCATGCCTGACCAGTTTTTCTATTTTTGGTGGAGATGCGATCTTTCTCTTGATCAAGCTGCTCTTGAACTTCTGAGCTCAAGCAATCCATGTGCCTCAGCCTCCCAGAGTGTTAGGATTACAATCTGAGCCACTGTGCCTGGCCTATTCCCTGAGTTTTAAAATTTAACAACCCCAACTTTAAAAACAGGGAAAAAAAAAACAGTAAATCAACTTTTTCTTTTGGTTCTATGAATTTTAAGACATACAGTTTTTCATAGGCGCCATAATGGGACACAAAACAGTTCCATCCTCCCCCAAAGCACCCTCAGGCAGCCCCTTTATAGTCATGCCCTCACCCTAGCCACTGACAACCACCCATTTTTTCCCTGTCACTACAATTTTATCCCAGGAAGCCTTTTTTTTGCTTCTGCTGAAATTGTCCTTCTTTGAGACCACAGGGGCTGCATGCTCCATGCCCTGATAGAGGCATGTAAACAAGGCATCAGGAAACAAGTGGAAGAACACACTGCTATCATTTTAAGATTGTTTTCCCACACTAGGTATGTCAATGCTGTTTCCATGTGAATCTCAAAAAATAGGCAGTGCCCTTTGCTTCCCACAGTGGAGGGAAGGGGCTTCCTACCAGGCCCCTCCCTGTGCTGAGAGCAAAGCTGGGGCTGGGCCTCTGCCTGCAAAACACAGGCCAAGAGAAGTTTCTCTAGTATTTCTGTGCTGAGGAACAAACCTAGGGATATTCGTTCTCAGGATATTTGTCATCAGGTAAAGTCTAACTTCTGGACCTAAACCTGAGGGCCCAGACGGGGGAGATCTGTGCACCTTTCAGAGCTAGAGTTTATTGTGAGTGAGGATAGAATGTCCACAGGGCCTAGGAGAAAAGGTTTTTAGGGCAGCTGAAGCTCCACTCTGAAGGAGGCTTATGGTCCCAAGATGTAGAATCTCCTTTCGATCAACAGCAGGCAGATGGAAGACCCTCAAGCCTGGCATACAGAAACCTGGCTGCATTTATGGTTAGCTGATTAATGGGAAGCAACATGTTCTGTAAGGAGAAGAGACAGCATCAGTCATCAATGTGTCCCCTTTCCAACTCCAGGTCCACATGGAAGGGAAACTCTCATCAACCCATGCCCACCAAGGGCTAGTGCTGGGAACATTCACATGAAAACTCTTTCCAAATGGTATTTAATTATTCACTTCTTATTGGCTTCCATTTGCTAGACTGTGAGCCCCATGAAGGAAGGGACTGTAACATTTTATTTGCAAATGGAGTGAAGGTGGTCTCAGGTCTCAGGTACTGGATTGGGTGGTGATCTTGGAAGAAGCTAGGATTTCTGGTAACATGAAGGTTTGGGTTACTTGGTAGGCACAGCCTGCTTGGTAGGTGGCCCCTTCTGCTGTCCCAGCAGTAATGATCATCATCATTTCATCACCTTTAAGCATTTTCACAGAATGCGCAGACACCAGCAGGCCTCACCAGGGGATCCAGAGGTGGTCTCTTTTAGCCACTTTCCAATTCTGAAGAGTCTTCCTTGAATGGACCAGACACTCACTCATGAGGCTTTTCAACAGTTTCACATCCAACTGCCCAAGGATTTCACAAATCAGAGGACATACCTGAGCCACAAGCACAGAAAGAAGGGTAAGACCAGGAACTGGGAGAAGAAAACTGGAGAGCCTGTGGCTAGAAGCTTTAACTCCCTTGTACTGAGAGCCAATTTCCTGCTAAATGCCATCCATAGCACTTTTATCCTGAATCTTCATGGTAACTCCATGAAATAGGGACTGTAATGATTCCCACTCTACAGATGTGGAACAGAGGCTCACAGAGGCTAAGTCTCTTACTCAAGGGATACACTGACAAAACTGATGGAAAACTAATTTTTTTTTTTTTTTTTTTTGAGACAGAGCCTCAAGCTGTCACCCTGGGTAGAGTGCTGTGGCATCACAGCTCACAGCAACTTCCAATTCCTGGGCTTAAGCGATTCTCTTGCCTCAGCCTCCCAAGTAGCTAGGACCACAGATGCCCACCACAATGCCCAGCTATTTTTTGGTTGTAGTTGTCATTGTTGTTTGCAGGCCTGGGCTGGATTTGAACCCACCAGCTCTGGTGTATGTAGCTGGTGCCTTAGCCACTTGAGCTACAGGCATCAAGCCAGAAAACTAAAATTTTTTATTGAAATTTTTTAGGGTCTAAAGACCAAGGTTTGAAATCCTTTGCTAAATTCCCAATATGTATGACCTGAACCTCAGACTCAAGGATGCTTAAGGAACAAATATTTTTCTGAGGCTTACCTGACCTTCTACCAGGTGTGGGATAATTTTTCTCAGGTTCTCTTTGAGGCTGAAGAGCATATGCCTCATCTTTGGTGGAATGGTGCTAGAAAGAGAGATGGATGTGATAGAAGAAAACATAAATCCAGGAACTATTAATACCAGGTAGTATGAGCTGAATACATCTTACACAACTTTTAAATCCTCACTCAGCCCTATACAAGAGGTTTATCTGAAGAATAAACGAACAGACTTCCATTGAGATCTTAATTGCTTTCAGCATTCTGGAATCACAGAGATAAATCAGGCACAAATCTTGCCTTCAAGGGACTCAACGGTTAGAAAAGGACTTTTATTAGTCAACCGGTCTATGGAGCTTCATGAAAGCTCAATTTTCTGTCTTGTATATAATAGATTATTGGGAAATACATGAATGAATGACTGATGAGGAGAAGGAGCTTCAGAGAAGGCAAGAAGGGCATTTCAGGCAAAGGGATCAGCATGTGCAAAAGCACAATGGTGTGCAAATATATAACTCTCTGGAGGGGTGGGTCCTTCAGAGAGGCTGGAGGGAAGAGGGATGCAGAGTTGGGCAGAAATGAGGACAAGTAGGGCCAGGGTGGACATTTGAGAGTTTACTATTCATCTAGGGGGCATTGGAAACCACTGGAGGTTTTGGATCAGGGGTTTAACTTTCTGTGTTAGAAAGTTACTCCTGCTGCAGGGTGGGGAATAGAGGGTAGGAGGTGAGGTCAGAGCCAGGGAAAGCTGGTGGGGGGCCCTGCAATGGTCTTGATAGTGGAATAGGAGCTGAGACTGTGGTCATGGGGATGAGCAAAAGGGAGCAACTGAGGGTGACTAGGAAGTTGTTGATGGGAACTGGTGATGACGGGCCATGGAAAGTAAGGAAGAGGAATATGGCTTCTGGAAAGGTGGCAGGGCCATCTCTAGATAGGAGCACAGGAGAAAGAGCAGATCCTGGGTGAAGGATGAGATCTGATTTGAATTCATCTAGAAATGGTGGGAAAGTAAGGTCGCGGCTAGGGCCTGTCAAGAAGGGGCCCCAGCCCTAGGACAGGAGGGGGCAGCTGAGGTCTTACTCAGTGATGATGGTCACGAAGACACTGCTGGGCTCTGTGTGGCATTTGTCTATCACCAGATCTCCTCGGCCAAACTCGTCTTTCTCCAGCCAGAACACCACAATGAGGTACATGTGTATGTGCATGTTTATGATGTTATTTAAAGCCCTGAAGATGAGAGCGAGGATTAGGGTGAGGAAAGGAAAGGGGAGGATGTAGGGAAAGAATAGAAGGAGATGGAAGCAACCAACACAAAGAGTGGCTGTCCATGTGGGCAAAGATGGGCTCTGTCCCCATCAGAGTTTCCTCTGGCACTCTGAGTCATTTCAACAAACCTAGCCCAGTGGAACCCTGAAGTCAGTGATTAAGGGAAAAACTACTGTTACCAAGAGTAATTTTAGAAAATCCCTTGAATAGACAAGATTAGGAGCCTTTGTATATTCAAACATTGAGAGTTAATCTCTTATTTTAAAAATCTCTGCCAGCACAGTGGTTCTCACCTATAATCCTAGCACTCTGGGAGGCTAAGGCAGGAGAATCAGTTGAGCTCAGGAGTTCAAGACCAGCCTGAGCAAGAGTGAGAGACCCTGTCTCTACCAGAAATAGAAAAATTACCCAGGTGTAGTGGCACATGACTGTAGTCACAACTGTTTGAGAGGCTGAGACAGGAGGATTGCTCAAGCCCAGGGGTTTGAGGTTGCAGTGAACTGTGATTGATTCCACAGCACTCTAGCTCAGGTGACAGAACAAGACTCTGTCTCATAAAAAGAAAAGAGAAAAATCTTTCAAATTGAGCTGCAGTGCAACCTCCCTTTTCTTAGGAACAGTGGATGGGAAAAGATAGTTTGAACAGGAGTCTGGTGAGCAGAGGCTGATGAGAAGGTTACACTGATTCTCCTTTTCTTTCTTTAATCAAGCCAAATGTAGTGAACTCACATAGGTTTAAATGAGCAAATATCTTGCTTCCACTGACTAATGATTATCATCCATATTTCAGCTGAAGAAACCTAGGCTCAAAGAAGTGAAGCGACTTACCCAAGGTCACACAGAGAGTGAATATGGAAGCCAGGATTTGAATTCAGGTTGGGATCAGAAAGATCTGGGTTTCCCAAGCTGCCAAATTTCCCCCCAGCTCTCAGGCTCTGGGAGAGGAGGACCAGAGGAGCACCTCCCAAATGCTGCTTCTGTATAACTCACGGTCTCAAGTCAATGTCAAATTCAAGCGAGATGTTTGCAGAGATCCGTTCCTTATGGAAAGACATCTGGATCCCACCATAGTCCAGCTGAAAGTTGGTGATGTTGATGCTATATGAGGAAAAGACCAGAGCCCCACAAAGACAAGGGGACCTCAGAACAGGTAAGTCCTCATGCTAACAAACAAGACTGGCCCATCTATAAGGAAATCCTGGTAATGGGGTATAGAATGAGATCCTTTTTCAGATGCACTGAGGGCAAGAGTCAGGAGCAGGAGCCCTGGGCTGCGAGCTGTCCCAGAGCACCCCTAAAGCTGCACACAATTATGATTCATATAGCTGGGCCCTCACACATCCTTATACTGGGCCTTTCACCATCTCTCTTTCAATCTTCCTTCCTTCCCTATTTACGGGCCTCACACCTCCATCCTCCCAGCTCTGTCCTCTGACCCAGAGCTCTATAAAGAGTCCCAGGGCCAGGGATGGGGTTTGGGGTCTCACCTGATGTCTTGCTTCTGCTGGAGTTTCCTGCTACCAATTAGCCAACCCACCATCCCCGGGGCCACCTGCCCCGGGGCATTTAGACTGTCCAAAAGGTGGATGTTCTGGATTCGGCTTTCTACATTGTACTTTATGAGGCCCTGGGCAATAACTGGAAATGGTTAAAGGATCAGTGACATTGCATAGTGTCTTGGAAAAAAAGGTGGGAGGTTAGAGTTAGGAAACCTGGATTGCAAGGTAGTACAACCTCTTCCTGCTGAGTGATTGGTACATGTAACCACTTTCCTTGCTGAGATCCACGTTCTTCACCTGTGAAATTATGCTTTGTAAGACTGATGTGAGAAATAAAGAAAAACACCGGAAAAGGGTCTTGCGGGTAATAGCTGCTCAAAGGGGGATATTCTGGTTGCAAGTTCACTTAGCACCGTATCTCTGAGTCTGGAGTAAAGAGCTAACACCCAGGATGTAGATCACAGTAAATGTTGGTTGCAGAGAAATATAGGCAGGTAAATATGGAAAAAATAAATGTAAATTATTCATCCTCCCTTCCATCCTCCCATTCATCCATCCACCCATCCATCTACTCAACTTCCCATCTGTCCATCCACCCATGCACCCATCCACCCATACACATTCATTCATCCATCCTATCCTCCCCCACCCCTTCTGAACCCTGATTGGATTTAGACACTCTCTCCAATTCCTGGTCCAGAAGAGGCTATTAATAATAATCTGAACCATCATTGTATGGCTCACCCTCAGTGACTTTTTAAGGTTCAAAGTTGGCATGTGATGGCATTTGATGGCAAGTTGGTTCTATCAGACTAAACAGATCTTACGTTCCACATTCGAGGGGAAGGCTCCTTTCTCCTATCAGAAAGGAGCAATGTTCTCCAATGGTTAAACCTGGAGTTTGTCCTACTTATGATTTTTAGTTACATGAAATGATAACATTTTTATTGTGTAAGTTAGGTTGAGTTGAGCTTTCTGTTATTTGCAGCTAAGCATTCTGATACTTCAATTTCAATGACTTGGCCTCCCCTGAGATCAGGTCCCGCACTGAGAACTCTGGGTTACTTACTCTAGAGGAGCTGTTACTGATCATAGCATTAAACATATTCATCATGGAAGAAGCACTTTGCACATACTTCCTCAGTTAATCCCAAAAGCAGCTTCATAAACTAACAGTCTAACTCGCACACTGGATAAGGCTACCTTGGCCCACAACTACACACCAATATATTTGATGACCTAAATGAAATGGATACATTTATGGCAAACCACATAAAATGCCAAGTTTTGATGAAAGAAAATGGAAAACCTCCATAATCAAAGAAATTTTAAAATTGTAAGAAATTTCTTAAATAGAAACAATGATTAAAGATCTCATTTCCTAGAAGCTTCTGACCTAGATTGTTTTATGGAAAAAATTTACTAAACTTTTATTAGTATAAAAAAGAAACTGTTAACAAAAATAGAAAAAGAGAAAGATGTCAAATTCATTCTATGAGGCTAGTATAACTTATCTCAGACTCAAGGACAGTACAAGAAAAGAAAGTTAAACATTTTCTGTAAGTATAAAAATCCTAATAGGGTGGCGCCTGTGGCTCAAAGGAGTAGGGCACCAGCCCCATATATCAGAGGTGGCGAATTCAAACCCAGCCCCAGTGAAAACTGCAAAAAAAATCCTAAATAAATTATTAGCCAATAAAATATAATAGTATATTATAAAATATGTTTGAGAAGTGCTAGGATGGTTCAACGGCAGAAAATCTAGTACTATAATTTATCATTCAATAGATTAGAGGACAAAATTGATTAACCCTTAGATGCCAACACTGAGTTGAAATTAAGAAAAATTCATGAAATTAGGAACATAAGGCTCTTCCTTAATCTGATAAAAGCTATATTCCAAAAACCTACAGAAAATATCATACGTAATGGAGAATTCTAGATACATTCCCTTCCTAGAGAAGGTCCTGCCTATGATGTAACATAAGAAAAAGGCACAGAAAGTATAAGGCTTAGAAGAGAAAAAAATAATGCTGTTGCTATTTACATATGATATAATCCTCTAGATGGAAAATCTTACAGAATAAATAAAACTATTAGAACTGTAAGAGGTCCAAAAGACTTTTGACTGTTAAATTAATTTTCCCAAGTGTGGTGTATACTAAAAAAAAAATCTTACAGAAAATAATAATAGGCCAGGCATGGTGGCTCACACCTGTAATTCCAGCACTTGGGAGGCCAAGGCGGGTAGATTGCCTGAGCTCATGGGTTGGAGACCAGCCTGAGCCAGAGTGAGACCTCGTCTCTAAAAATAGCCAGGTGTTGTGGCAGGCGCCTGTAGTCCCAACTATTTGGGAGGCTGAGGCAAGAGGATGGCTTGAGTCCAAGAGTAGGAAGTTGCTGTGAATTACGACACCATGGCACTCTACCAAGGGTAACAAAGTGAAACTCTGTCACAAAAAAGAAAGAAAATAATAATAGAAAATTAGGTAGCATTTACTGTGGCAAAACTATAGATTCTCTAGGAATCGACGTAACAAATTATGGTCAGGTTACTGGTAAGACTTTAAAATTCTATTATGGGATATATAGTAAAATCTGAATAAATTGAAAGAAAAGTTTATAATTGGGTAGTCTAACATTGCAAAAATATCTTTCTCTAAATTAAACAAATTCAATGCAACTCACATCAAATTTCCAGGTAATATTTTTAAGGAACTCAGCACACTCTAAAATTCATTTAGAAGAATAAAGGTCTGTCAGATAAAATACCATTCTGCAAAGATGTAGTATTTAAAATATTATGTTGGCTGGGCGAGGTGGTTCACAGCCGTAATCCTAGCACTCTGGGAGGCCAAGATGGGTGGATCACCTAAGCTCAGTAGTTCAAGACCTGAGCAAAGTGAGACTGTGTCTGTTCTGAAAATAGAAAAACTAGCCAGGTGTTGTGATAGGTGCCTATAGTCTCAGCTACTTGGGAGGCTGAGACAAGAGGATCGCTTCAGCACAAAAGTTTGAGGTTATTGTGAGCTATGATGCCAGGGCACTCTATCCAGGGCAACAGAGTTTCACAAACTTTTCACAAATTTTTTTCTCAAAAAAAATTTAAATAAACTATTATGTTATTGATGTAGAAATGAATTTGACCATGTTTAGGAATTTGATAATTTAGTAGATGGGTTGGGGAAACTGATTCATTATATGGAGAAAAGTGAAGTTGAATCTCTGCCTTACACATATAGACATACACAAATGTGGCCTCCAGATGGGTTAAAATTCTCTATGTGAAAGGTAAAACTATAAAGCTATTAGAATAAAAACAATATATAATGTATTTGGGATAGGGACAATGTCTTAAGACTTTCCAAACACAAACCATAAGATAAAATATTGATGAGTTTGAAAATACTCCTATTCAATGAAGAATGTACAATTAATAGAAAACAGTTTGGGAGGAATATTAGCAATGCTTAAATCTAACAAGAATACATCAATAGCTCCTCAAATCAAAGGGGATTGATAAAACAGGTAAGCAAGCAAATAGAAAAATGGCAAAAGATCAGGGAATTCAAAGAAGTCAGAATGGTTAACAAATTTATGGTGTTCGACCATCCCACTAATCAGATAAAGTCAAGTTAAAACAATTAGAGATCACTCAACTACACATGAAACTGGCAAAAAATCATAAAGATGGTGTTGTAGACAGAGGTGTGTTCTTCCCTCCCCATATTTGGAAATAGGGCCTTTAGAAGGTAATTAAGTTTGAATGAGGGTGGGGCCCTAAACTGGGACTTCTTATAGGACTAATGTCCTTAGAAGAAAAAGAGACACCAGAGATCTCTTTCTCTGGACAGAGAAAAAGCCATGTGAAGATAAATCAAGAAGGTGGCCATCTGCAAGCCAGCAAGAGAGACCTCACCAGAAAGCAACCCTATTGGCACCTTGATCTTGGACTTCCAGCCTCCACAACTGTGAGAAATAAGTGTCTGTTACTTAAGCCACCCAATCTGTGGTATCTTGTGATGACATCCCTGGCAGACTGATACAGATGAATATTTTCCAGTGTTGGGGAACATGGGGAGACTCATTTATTATTAGAGTAAGTATAGACCAGCACAGCCATTCTGAAAGAGAATTCTGGCAACCTTAGTTAAATTGAGTTTATATCCTCCTGGGTATATCCTAGATATATTCTCCCACAGGTTCTAACAGGGACACATACAAGGATGCTCATCTCAGTGTAGCTGATATAATAGTGGAGTTTTCCCTAGGGGAAAAGCCAAATAAATTGAGGTGGATGAATCCTGTTGACCTCTCTACACCAGCTGAAACAACATGTATGTTCACAGCATAGTGTCCAGTGAAAACAGTAAAAAACAGAATGAGATATATATGGCAATACAATTACATAAATCACAACACCATATGTACAAGGATCTAGGCATATTTAAATACATACATTAAATGCACGGCTGTGCCTGCCAAGGCAGCAAGGACATGGAAATGAAGATAAGGGATAAAGGAGGAAAATAACATAAAATCAAATACAAGAGGGGTCATCTAATGCTGATCTAATATAATTAGCATATAATCAATCCAAACTCAATTTTCTGTTTTAAGGTCTAAGAAAAAAAGGAAGAGTCTAAATGACTGGCCTGAAGTCACTCAGCAGGTCAGTGGTAGGGTCCAGATGATGCTTTCCCACCCACCCTGTGGGCATCAGGCAGAGCTTGGGGCTTAGCTTACTTCTTGCCAGAGTAGGCTTGCTGTCTATGTGGGCTTTGGCCAGGCCAGGCCATGGCTGCTTGTTCAGTGTTAAGGGCAAGGTCAGCAATCCAAGGAGGATGAGGAGCCTCCAGAGTGGGCACATCTTGGGGTCTGGTACCTGCAGGTGTCAAGAAAGATCAGATGGGGCCTGGGCAGATGTCTGTGATGGTGGTCACTCGAATAGATGGGCTCATGGTTTTCTGTAGGAAGATAAAATCAGAGTTAGTCCCCAGCATGCTGTGGGGAGATGGTACAATGAACTCTGGCAACTTGCTCACATGGTTAGAGCAGCAGATGGAATCCTAGTGGGGAGGCCAGGCCTGCTGAGGGAGAACTTGCTGCTTGGAGACACTCACCAGAGCCCACTGTTGAGTCATCCAACAGGTGTTCCGGGTTCTCTCGCAGACCCTGGCACAGGCTGCATGTTGGTGACTCTTCAGTGAACCAATGAATGAATGAATAAGTGAGGATGACTAATCACAGGCCTTCCAATTGGACTAGAATTTTCTTTTTTTTTTTCTTCTCTCTTTTTTTTTTCTTTTCTTTTTTTTTTTTTTTTTTGAGATGGAGTCTCACTCTGTCACCACCCTGGGTAGAGTCCTGTGACAGGCGCCCGCCACAACACCAAACTAGTGTTTCTTAATTTTAGTAGAGATAGGGCCTCAGTCTTGCTCAGGCTGGTCTTGAACTCCTGAGTTCAAGCAACCCACCTGCCTTGGCCACCAGAGTGCTAGGATTACAGGCATGAGCCACAGTGCCCAGCCTGGACTAGGATTTTCTTTTCCTTCTATCTTTCTTCCTTTCTTTCTTTTTCTTTTCTTTCTTTTTTTTTTTTTGAGACAGAGTCTTACTTTGTAGCCCTTGGTAGAGTGTTGTGGTGTCACAGCTAACAGCAACCTCAAACTCTTGGGCTTAAGCAATTCTCCTGCCTCAGACTCCCAAGTAGCTGGGATTACAGGCACCCACCACAACGCCCAGCTATTTTTAGAGACGAGGTATCGCTCTGACTCAGGCTGGTCTCGAACCCATGAGCTCAGGCAATTCACCTGCTTCGGCTTCCCAAATGCTGGGCTTATAGGCGTGAGCCACTACTCCCAGCCCAGGATTTTCTTAAGGGCAAAATCAAACTACCTCTAGCCCTACCACGATGCCTGCTTGCCAGAAATTAAGTTCTAATAAACATTTGTTGAGTGATTAAATGACTGAGTGACTGAATAGATGTGTGAGGATGGCTGATGTCTCAATCCTCACCCAAGAATGAGTTTCTTAAGTGCAAGGTGTGAGTCTAATTAACCCTCATATCTACTGTGCCTGTCATGTTTGCCACATGGTGGATGCTAATGACTGTTAAATGATACAAATGAATGAATGAATAAATGATTGGATGGATAGGTGAACAGATCTTATCTTTCTAGGTAGAATTTACAGGAGGGAGAGACTTGAAGCCAAAGCATCAAGTTTACCTTGTGCCTTAGGACTGGGGGTTAAAGGGAATTCAGTTCAAATTCCCTGTCCTCACCATCTTGGGGACAATAGCATCATCCAGATGTTCCAGCCCCAGCCCTAGGAGTTTTTCTTGACTCCTTTCCCTCCATCCATCCATCTCCCACAACTCCCATTTCTGGGATATGACCATGTCTTACAACTCCCTTCAGCCACCACCAGCTTGGCCTAAATTATTGCAAAGGGGTCCTCGCTGGTTTTCCTGCTTCTGACCCTGCTCACCTGCAATCTCTTCCACACAGAAGCCTATGACACAAGTCAGACCAGGCCACTCTTCTGCTCAAAAGCCCTCCAGAGCAACAGCCACTCTTCACACAATGTCTTCCAGGCCCCACAGGTCCACAGTCCCCTCTTGGACTTCACCTCACCTTACCTCAGGTTTCCAGTGAAAATGAAGGATCTCCCTTGCTTACTCCACTGCAGTGGCTTAGGGTCCCAGGGTCTGGGCCCCACAGACCCGCTGCTTTGAGCCAAGATAAAGACATTTGTCACCTAATGTGCATGATGCAATAGTACATTTCAAAACTATTAAGAAATGAGTATAATTGTGATAGACGTGTTACTTAGTTCAATGTAAGCATTTCACTTTGGATATCAAAGCAGTACACTGAACTCCATAAATGCATCAATGTACAAAGTTATGATTTAACTAAAAATAATAATAATAAAAACAAAGACATTGGTTGCTGTCCCTGTGCTTTCCACCCATGCTGCAGAAGATGTGCAGGGTCCCACTTGGGATGGGAACATCCTTTGCGAATTTCACAGAAACTTTGGGACTGTTCTTGGGCAATTTACCCTGGTTTTGTAAGAGAGTGTACTGAGGAGGCTTGGTCCAAGGTGTTGGCTTTCCACCCATGAGGTCCTTTGGGGATGTTTGAAATGTGCTTTTCTAGCCTTCCTCATCTCGTGTGACCAAGTGGAATTTTGCTATTTTCTGTCAAGAAAATTGGAGAATAGTGGGCACCTTTGGGAGAACCAAATTTTTTGTTCCTGGCTCTTTGGATGTCTTAACATGGGAGGCAGAGAGAAGCTGATAGTCCTAAATAAAATATCCATTAACCTTGAGTTAAAAGGGAGAACCAGGTAAGACTCAGTTTGGTTTCATATCTGCAAAATTAACATTAGCAACTTTTAAAAGGCTCTCTGAGGGTGGCACCTGTGGCTCAGTGAGTAGGGCGCCAGCCCCATATACCAAGGGTGGCGGGTTCAAACCCGGCCATGGCCAAACTGCAACAAAAAATAGCCAGGCATTGTAGTGGGTGCCTGTAGTCCCAGCTACTTGGAAGGCTGAGGCAAGAGAATCGCCTAAGCCCAAGAGCTGGAGGTTGCTGTGAGCTGTGTGATGCCATGACACTCTACTGAGGGTGACAACGTGAGACTATGTCTCTAAAAAAAAAAAAAGGCTCTCTGAATGATGGCATGGAGCCATCATGAGATCAGAGCAAACACAAATGTGATTCTTCCAGACAAAAACTGTGATTTGATGGACTGTCTCCTAAATGGGCAGATGGTGTGACCCCAGGAGTGCCCACTTACCAATCTATGCAACATTGTGAGTGTGCATACTCGTGTGCGATGCCAGAGGATGTTCCTATCCCAGGGTGTGTGACTTTAGAAGTGTCCAAACTCTAATCTTTGTGACTATAGTTGTGTCCACACACTAGTATGTGTAATCGCAGGAATGTCTATCCTGAAAACTGTGAGACATCAGTAGTGTCCCAGTCTGTGTGACCCAGGAAGGTTAACACCCCAGCATATGTCAGTGTCCAAACCCCCATGTGAGTGACCCCAGGACTCCCCAGTGTGTGGGATTCCATGACAGTCTGCTGCCATTTCTATGTGATCCCAGGATTGTACACTTCCCAGGATGTGTTACCCCATTTATGAGATCCCAGGGATGTCCACATTCAGTCTGTGTGGAGAATTCACATCCCCATCCCAGAATGTGTAACCCAAGGGCTGCCCACACTGTGGTTTCTATGACCTTAGCAGTATTCATCCCCAAGTCCTTATACCAAGACCTGTCCATGAACTATTCTATGTGACCACAGGAGTGTCCACACTTCAGTCTCTGAACCCAGGGATGCCAACTCATCATTTTTATGACCACAGGAATGTCTACTTCCCTATCACAGACTGAAGGAGTGTCCATAACACAGCCTAGGTGACCACAGGACTGTCCCCACCTTAATCACTCTGACCCCAGGAGTGTCCACACCCCAGTCTGTGTAAGATTAAGAGTATCCATCCACAATGTATGTGATTTCAGGAGTGTCCATTCCTTAGTGTGTATAACATTAAGAGTGTCCCAAACCCCCTCTGTGTGACCCTGGGAGTCTCCACTTTCCAGTTGGGTGAGCCTTAGAATGTTCATTCCTCTATCTATGTGACCCCATGTCTGTCCACTTGCCAGTCTGACTCCAGAGGTATTCATGTCCCCATCTTTGTTGACCCCACATCTATCTAGGACACATGGGTTGACCTCACAGTTACCTCCATCTTAGGCTGTCTGAGCCCGAGAGTGCCCACATCCCCCTCTGCCTCACCCCCAGGCTGCCCACATTCCAGTCTGAGATCCCAAGTGCTTTCACACTCCAATCTGTGTGTGAGCCCAGGATAGTTACACCTCAGACTATCTGACCCCTGGGATTTCTACATCCTGGTATATGTGATCCTAAGAATGTCCACTATCCAGTCTAGATGACTCAGGAGTGTCCACTCTCCTGTCTGTGTGATCCCAGAAATGTCTGCATACAAATCTTTTTTTTTTTTTTTTTATGGTGTAAAGTTATATATTTAGAATTGGCCAGCTGGACTTGGTTTAGATGATCCCAATTTTGTTGGCAACATCCAAAGCATCATAATCAGGAGCCAGTCGAACATATGCCTTCTTCTCACCAT
>CAUYPK010107896.1:0-10376 GCA_963574355.1 Loris lydekkerianus | reverse complement strand
TTGGCCAGGGCTGGGTTTGAACCCGCCACCTCCACCATATGGGGCCAGCACCTTATTCCGAAAAAGACCCTTTCTAAGTAAGAGATGCGGTCTGCTGGATCACAAAGAGGTCGTGGAGGTGGATCTGGCAACTTTATGGGTCAGGGACGAAACTTTGGAGGTGGTGGAGGTAATTTTGGCCATGGTGGAAACTTTGGTGGAAGAGGAGGATATGGTGGTGGAGGTGGTGGCAACAGAGGTAGTTATGGAGGAGGTTATGGTGGATACAATGGATTTGGAGGTGACGGTGGGAACTATGGTGGTGGTCCTGGTTACAGTAGTAGAGTAGTAGAGATGGTGGTGGTGGACCAGGATATGGAAACTAAAGTGGAGGATATGGTGGTGGAGGAGGATATGATGGTTACAATGAAGGAGGAAATTTTGGAGCTGGTAACTATGGTGGTGGTGGGAACTATAATGATTTTGGAAATTATAGTGGACAACAGCAATCAAATTATGGACCCATGAAAGGGGGGCAGTTTTGGTGGAAGAAGCTCAGGCAGTCCATATGGTGGTGGTTGTGGATCTGTTGGTGGAAGTGGTGGATATGGTAGCAGAAGGTTCTAAAAACAACAAAAAAGTGCTAGAGTTCTTGGCAGGAGAGAGAGAAAGTTGTCAGGAAAGCTGCAGGTTACCTTGAGACAGTCGTCCCAAATGCATTAGAGGAACTGTAAAAATCTGCCACAGAAGGAATGATGATCCATAGTCAGAAAAGTTACTACAGCTTAAACAGGAAACCCTTCTTGTTCAGGACTGTCATAGCCAGTTTGCAAAAAGTGCAGCTATTGATTAATTCAATATAGTGTCAATTAGATGTACATTCCGGAGGTCTTTTATCTGTTGTAGCTTTGGCTTTTTCTTTTTCTTTTCATTACATCAGGTATATTGTCCTGGAAATTGTGGTAGTAGTACCAGGAATAAAAAATTAAGGAATTTTTAACTTTTCAAAAAAAAAAGTGATTTGAGAGAATGGACTCATTTCTAACATGGTGGTCCCCCAGATGGGGTGTCTACACCTTAGGGAATGTGCAAGATGATCAACCACTGGGGTGAGAAAAGAAATTGATATTTATTTATTTTCATGTTTAATGAAAATGAATTACATTTTGCTAATGTTTAATATATAGATTCAGAGTGGAGTGGGGTGGTTCTCACATGCTGGATATCTAAGTGATCACACAGAACAGTGGTAAGTAAGTTGTGCTGAAATGAAAGTAAGAGTTCTACCCTCCAAAGGAGAGACAAAATGGTGCTACAGACTGTACTTTATATTGGCTCAGTTATCGGAATTGATTATCTACTAGTTTTTTTGTTTGTTTGCTTTTGACTTTTTTTTGTGAGACAGAGTCTTACTATGTTGCCCCCTTGGTAGAGTGCCCTGGTGTCACAGCTCACAGGAACCTCCAACTCTTGGGCTTACGTGATTCTCTTGCCTCAGCCTCCCAAGTAGCTGGGACTACAGGTGCCCACCAAAATGCCCGGCTATTTTTAGCAACTTCAAATGCCTGGGCTTAAGCAATCCTCCTGCCTCAGCTTCCCAAATAGCGGGTACTATAGGCGGACACCACTTTGCCAGGTTACTTTTTCTATTTTATTAGTAGAAATGTGCTCTTGCTCAGGCTTGTCTCTAGCTTCTGAGATCAAGGGATCTTCCCTCTTCGTCCTCCCAGAATGTTGGGCTTACAAGCATGATCCACTGCACCTGACCTCCAGAAACATTTTGAACAAAAAGGAGAATGGGGCTCGACACCTGTGGCTCAAGTGGCTAAGGCGTCAGCCACATACACACCTGAGCTGGCAGGTTCGAATCCAGTCCGTGCCTGCCAAACAATAATGATGGCTGCAACCAAAAAATAGCCGGTCATTGTGGCGGACGCCTGTACTCCCAGCTACTTGGGAGGCTGTGGCAGGAGAATTACTAGAGCCCAGGGGTTGGAGGTTGCTGTGAGCTATGATGTCACAGTACTCTACCCAGGGTGACAGCTTGAGACTCTGTCTCAAAAAAAATGGAGAATGGTTTGTGAATCTAGAATCCTGGAAAACAGGATTTTAGCAAACAGTCATTGCATCAGTCCTTGTGTTTAAACATGAGTATTTTCATTGTAACTTGTAAAATATTCAACCATTTAAAGGTACTTAATTGCCACATTTTCTTTGTATATAACTACCTTTGGAAGTTAAACTTTTAAAATATGTCAAGAATTTTATTGTCATCATCATCATTATTACCAAGTTTGGCAGACAAAAGCTCTTACAACAGTTTTGACTTAAAATTTGGAGAATCATAGGATGGAAGGGGTAAAATTAAAAAAAAAACTTGGAGAAGTTTAAAAACATTTTAACTATGTTACAAATAAAATGTGTATATTTATTTATAATGTATTATATTATTGTATATTATAAACATATAAACTACCTAAAATACTAACTCATTTAAAGATCAAATTATTTATGCCATATACTGTGTTAGATTGAATTGCTTTTGATACCTATAAACTATTTAAAATTGCTTTACCAGTAAAAAACAAAAATCAAAATCTCCATATCTTAAAGTCTATATCTTTTTCAGTTTAATCTCTCATGCAACAAAATGAAGTAACTCTTTTGAAATACAGCCCCAAATTACAAAACTTAACTGAAATGAATTTTTTTTTTTTTTTTTGAGACAGAGTCTCACTTTGTCACCCTTGGTAGAGTGCTGTGGCGTCATAGTTCACAGCAACCTCAAATTCTTGGGCTCAAGTGCCTTGCCTCAGCTTCCTGAGTAGCTGGGACTACAGGCACCTGCCACAACGCCCAGCTATTTTTATTTTTTTGTTCAAACCTGAGTCAGGTTTAAACCCACCAGCCCCAAGCATGTGGCCAGCGCCCTAACCACTGAGTGCAGGAGCCCAGCCTGAAACAAATTCTGGCTGTTGCTAAAGACTTAACGTTTCTGGGAATGAATTACAAAATAGGAACATTACAAAGTAAGAATAGATACACGTGAAATGAAAATCAGAAGATTGTGTGGCATTTGAAAAAGTCATATATTTTCATTTTGTATTTTTTGTTTGTTTGTTTTGTTTTTAGAGACAGTCTCACTTTGTCGCCCTCGGTAGAGTGCCATGGCATAACAGCTCACAGTCACCTCCAGCTCTTGGGCTTAGACAATTCTCTTGCCTCAGCCTCCCGAGTAGCTGGGACTACAGGTGCCCACCATAACGCCTGGCTATTTTTTTGTTGCAGTTTGGCTGAGGCCGGGTTTGAACCCGCCACCCTCAGTGTATGGGGCTGGTGCCCTACTCACTGAGACACAGGCGCCGCCCTTCATTTTGTATTTTAAAACTGAATGGCCAGGCACGATGGCTCATGTCTTTAATCCTAGCACTCTGGGAGGCTGAGGCGGGTGGATTGTGTGATCTCAGGAGTTCAAAGCCAGCCTGAGCAAGAGTGAGACCCCTTCTCTAAAAGAGTAGCTGGGAATTGTGGTGGGCACCTGTACTACTTCAAAGGCTGAGGCAAAAAGATATCTTGAGCCCAAGAGTTTGAGGTTGCTGTGAGCTATGACACCATTGTGCTCTACTGTGGGCAACAAATTGAGACTCTGTCTCAAATAAATAAATAAATAAATAAATAAATAAATAAATAAAGTAAAACTGAAAGAATATATATATATATATATTTTTTTTTTGGCCGGGGCTGGGTTTGAACCTGCCACCTCTGGCATACGGGGCTGGCGCCCTACCCCTTTGAGCCACAGGAAAGAATGATTCTTAATAATGTGCCCAAACACCTCTCCTCAAAGCAAATCATGGCTAAAAAAATTTTCCTTTTAGATTTTTATCAATTATACTGCTAATAAATCATTAAGGCTCTATAAATGAAGCACTCCTTGCAAATGTTCTACCTACTCTCATTTTAATTAATTCTCAAACTGAATTTTAAAATAATAACATTTACCATAAATTTTCTTTCTGATCGGTAATTAATCAAACATCTTTCTAAATAAAATACAGGCATTTTTCTTTATCATAGAATAAGAAAGCTTTTAATATTTACATTACACATTTAAATAAATTACATATGTAAGCAAATGTTTCATAAGTATACCTCTTCTTTGCTATATATATGATATATTTTGTTTTCTTGCTTCATAATTTTTCTGAATAATACTAACCGTTCAGTGACATAGTACTGAAGGCCAACTCAGTGGTTCACAGTAACCATGGCAATAACTGTCCTAAAAATAAAGACTGCCTTTGTCAGCACAGATGAGATCATCTTACTGAGGAAGAATCAGGTTCACAGGCAGCAGCATCACCTAGACCTTGGAATCCCATGTGGTTGTAACACAATACAATAGCATGAGCGTTTAATACAGGTATAAAGGCTTAAAATTAGATTTTTATATTCAAAAAAGACTTCCTAGTACAACATATTTAAAAACTAAAACTATATCCATAGATGCTAAATAATTTTCAACAAAAAAATACATCACAATTCGGGCAGTGCCTGTGGCTCAGTGGGTAGGGTGCAGGCCCTATATACCGAGGATGATGGGTTCGAACCTGGCTCCAGCCAGCTAAAACAGCAGTGGCAACTGCAACAAAAATAGCCGGGCGTTGTGGTAGGTGTCTGTAGTCCCTTGTACTCAGGAGGCTGAGGCAAGAGAATTGCCCTAGCCCAAGAGCTTGAGGTTGCTGTGAGCTGTGATGCCACAGCCCTCTGCTGAGGGTGACAAAGTGAGACTGTCTCAAAAAATATATGTAAAGAAATACATCACAATTTATATTTCTGCTCCAAATGCCCTCCTTTTTATTTATTTATTTTAATATATACCTCATCTCGTTTATTTAATTATTGCATTAAGACATTTATATTCTATACTAATAGATGCGACATGTACCCTTGCATTATGCACCATAGGTGTGACCCACCTATCACCCTCCCTCTGCCTGACCTCCCCTCTCCCTTCCCATCCCCCCCACTCCCTCCTTCATCTTATGAAACCAATTTACAATCACCCTCCTTTTTTTTTTATAATACTTCAAAGTAATTTAATTTTTTTTTTTTAATTGTTACATCCTGGCTGTGTCCCTTAGCGCAATCACCTGTATACAATCACCCTCCTTTTTAGGCCTAACCTCAACAGTGGCTGGGGTGAAGGGTTGTTATTTTCATTGTATTAAAATACCAGTTGCTTTAGTGTGTCAAAGTCCAAAATGAAACAATCTTTCAAAAAGAGTTTGTGATGCATGGAACACTCAGATTGTATCTCTTCTTGTGAAGACCAAGGCAATTTTCCCCAGCCCCCTTTTCGGGTCTAATAAGAGCCCCTTTTTCAGTGGAAAGATGGATGGAAATTCCTCCCTGCACATGCAGCGTGCCATCAGGCAGGCGCACACTCATCGAAGTGGCATCTTCAGTCCCCAGAGGGTTGTTCTGGGTCAGAGGTTCCACACTTGATCAACATCTTACACGTTGTCTTGACAGACCCGCGTCCTGGGCACCTCAGCTCGTAAGCGACAGCACCAGCCCCCATGCTTACCGCCTTGTCTCTTTTGCCAACCTGCAAACTGTGGACTTGAGCCAGATTGTTAACATCTCTGAATCTCTGTGCTTGCATATCCGATTGGCCCCTCTGTAGCTCAGAATGCTCACCTGGAGTATTAATCTCTTAATTCATGACCTATAAATGCTTCCTTACAGTTGATCAGGATTTGTTAGCAACTACAACTCTAATATATCGACTTCTGTATTCACAAGCAGTCATAAAATGAAAAAAATTTGGGGGGGAGACAGAGTCTTACTCTGTCGTCCCTGTGTTGAGTGTCTGACATCGTAGTTCAGAGCAACCTCAAAGTCTAGGGGTCAAGTGATCCTCTTGCCTCAGCTTCCTAAGTACCTGGGACTATAGGCACCAGCCACAACACCCCACTAGTTTTTCTCTTTTTAGAAGAGATGGGGTTTCAAACTCTTGAGCTCAAGCAAGCCACCTGCCTTGGTCTCCCAGAGTGCTAATATTGCAGGCATGATCCACCACTGCTGGCCATAAAATGAAACTTTTTACAGCCTTATACATATTTCTGTTAGAAATATGAGCATTTGGGCAGCACCTATGGCTCAAAGGAGTAAAGCACCGGCTGGGTATGCTGGAGGTGGCGGGTTCAATCCCAGCCCCAGCCAAAAAACTGCAAAAAAAGAAAGAAATATGAGCATTTGTGTGGCAGTTGCCTGTAGTCCCAGCTACTTGGGAGGCTGAGGCAAGAGAATCACTTAAGCCCAAGAGTTTGAGGTTGCTGTGAGCTGTGCCACTACAGCACTCTACGGAGGACAACATAATGAAACTCTATCTCAAAAAAAAAAAAAAAAAAGAAAGAAAGAAAGAAAGAAAAAAGAAAGAAAGAAATATGAGCATTTATCACAATGTATCATAATTATACATATACTTGTCCAACTTCCTTATTAAACCATTGATTTCTGGAAGACAGGGACTATACATATGTAACTGTATCTGTTAAATGAATGAATTCATAATTAAAGATCTAAAAATACAAATGAGAAA
Source organism: Loris lydekkerianus (assembly GCA_963574355.1). Lineage (NCBI taxonomy): Eukaryota > Metazoa > Chordata > Mammalia > Primates > Lorisidae > Loris > Loris lydekkerianus. The sequence continues at coordinate 3,790 of CAUYPK010107896.1, read as the reverse complement.
AAAAAATAAAAATGAGAATGAGCTATGATTTAATAAAAAAAAAAATGATAATGAGGTATTAGAAACTATTTGCCATAGATTAACACCTCATTTTGTAACTTCATAAAGATTCAGTGCAAATGAAGGATTGGAGAGATTCACATATTTGCCAATGACTATGAGGCTTCACCGATTCCAATTACTGTCCGGAAACTGAAATCATGAACGAAAGGCCTGTGGTACTGACTTGGGCACAGATTTCAGAATTGAAAGGTACTTCCTGAATCCCATGGTGAGAAAGTTAGAAATGAGCTCAACCTAAGTATACTGTCACTACTTTGTAACTTTACCCTACTTGTTGAGTTGGTGATAAAAATACTGTCAAAGGTAGAGAACAGGCCTGCACAGTGGCCCACGCCTGTAATCCTAGCACTCTGGGAGACCAAGGCAGGTAGATTGCCTGAGCTCTCAGGTTCTAGACCAGCCTGAGCCAGAGCAAGACTTCATCTCTAAAATAGCTGGACGGTATGGTGGGCACCTGTAGTCCCAGCTACTCAGGAAGCTGAGGCAAGAGAATCGCCTGAGCCCAAGAGCTAGAAGTTGCTGTTGAGGTATGACGCCACAACACTCTATCAAGGGCAACAAAGTGATACTGTCTCAAAAAAAAAAAAAGAAAAAGAAAAAAAAAAAAAAGGTAGAGAATTTATGCATAATGTAACCCATTACTTCATGGCAGTTTTATTCAGTGAACTTCTCTCCTTTAATACATTGATCATTTGGGATGTTTTTGTTTTGTTTTGTTGTAATTACAAGGAATAAGCCGGGCCAGGTGGCTCATGCCTATAATCCTTGCACTCTGAGGCCGAGGCAGACAGATTGCTTGAGGTGAGGAGTTTAAGACCAGCCTGAGCAAGTTCAAGACCCTGTCTCTACTAAAAATAGAAAAACTAGAAGGGCGTAGTGCTGCCTGCCTAGAGTCCCAGCTATTCAAGAGGTTAAGATAAGATGGTTGTTCAAGCCCAAGAGTTAGAAGTTGCTGTGAGTAATGACACCAGGGCACTCTACCTAGGGCAACAGAGGACGACTTTATCTCAAAAAAAAAAAAAAAACAGCAATAAAACCTCTACATACAAATAATAGGGCATGTCTGCCCAACCTTCTTCCAATGTAGGAGTCAAGGGAGCCCGTGGAACTGTAACTAGAACAGAGGCAGACTTCTCAGCTCCTTTTCTTTGAATTATATTCATTCATTTGACAAATATTTATTGAGTACCTCGTAGGTACCAGTGCACTCAGCATGTATTAATGAACAAATTTTCTCTTTTCTTGATACTCACATTTCAGAGTAGGATTACTATTTTTTCCAGATGCTAATAGTGGGGTTTCTCACTATCTGGCAGGCAACCACTGACATTTTATATATTTTGCCATCCACACATTATTTTTTCCAGAAATCTAAATTTATTTATTTAAAAAAAAAAAACAAAAAAACATTTTAGGCTGAGAGAGGTGGCTCACGCCTGTAATCCTAGCACTCTGGGAGGCCAAGGTAAGAGGATCCCTTGAGCTCAGAAGCTCAGGAGCTCAAGACCAGCCTGAAAAAGAATTAGACCATGTCTCTACTTAAAAAAGTAAGAAAAATTAGCCAGGTGGTGTGGCAGGTGCCTGTGGTCCCAGCTACTTGGGAGCTGAGGCAGGAGGTTCATTTGAAGCCAGGACTTCGAGATTGCTGTGAGCTAGGCAATGCCAGGGAACTCTAGCCTGGGCAATAGAGGGGGATCCTACCTCCAAAAGAAATTAGAGTCTCACTACGTTGCCCAGGCTGGATTCAAACTCTTTGCTTCCAGGCCTTAGGAAATAACCTCTGGCCTCAGTCTCCCAAAGTGCTGGGATTATAGGCATTAACCACTGCACCCAGCATTAAATCAGTGTCTATGTGGGCTGTAGATTCCTCTTTTAATTGATCATCAAAAGTGATCATCTAAAGAAAGAAATAAAATACTAACAGAAGGCTGGCATTCTTCCCTTCTTTCCTTGGAATGCCAGCACAACTTCCTGGCTTGCTCCTTTTCTCTCCTCCGCCCGCATCTGCCCCTCTCTCACTCCCTGCTCTCTGTTCTATTCTCTCTCACTCTTTCTCATCTCTTCCCCCCACTGTTTCCCCTCTCTCTAATATTAAATATGCTCTTATTTTTTTTAAAAAAGGCTAAGGCTGGGCATAGTGGCTCACGCCTGTAATCTTAGCACTCTGGGAGGTTAAGGTGGGTGGATTGCCTGAGCTTTGGAATTCAAGATCAGCCCAAGCAAGCATGAAATTCATCTCTAAAAATAGCCAGACATTGTAGCAGGCACCTGTAATCTCAGCTACTTGGGAAGCTGAGGAGAGAATCACTTTAGCCCAAGAATCTGAGGTTGCAGTGCACTATGATGCCAGGGCACTCTATCGAGACTGTCTCAAAAAAAAAAAAAAAAAAAAATGCTTACAGAGGGAATAAAAGCACAACCAGTTGGCTTTGAAAGTTTCATAATATGTCCCTCCTCTATCCATGCACACTATCCTTCTCTTTTAAATCAGAAATCTCCATCTAGGCCTGGTGCCTAGCTCAGTGGCTAGGGCACCAGCCACAGCTGGAGGGTTTGAACCCAGTCCGGGCCTGCCAAACAATGACAATTACAATAAAAAAATAGCTGGGCATTGTGGCGAGCACCTATAGTCCCAGCTACTTGGGAGACTGAAGCAAGAGAATCACTTAAGCCCAAGAGTTTGAGGTTGGTGTGAGCTGTGACATCACAGCACTCTACTGAGGGCGACAAAATGAGACTCTGTCTCAAAAAAAAAAAAAAACAAAGAAAAGAAATCTCCATCTAGATCAGCAGTTCTCAACCTGTGGGGTCACGAATTGTATTAAAGGGCTGCAGCATTAAGAAGGTTAAGAACTGCTGATCTAGATAAACTAGATAATCTCATCCAATTTATGCATTAATTTCTTTTAACCTACCTACAAGTATTACTATACTTGCTTTAAATATAGCACATCACTCCACTACCCTTTAAGGTCAACCGAGTATTCTTGCATGCATATCAAAATGTATAATTTCAAAATCTAAAGTAACAAAGTGGCTCACATGTGCAACCTTTGCTGAGAAGGTAGTGGGTTAGTATGGCATACTGGGCTACATGAGATGTGACCTGATTGTGTTCTTGAGGAGGTGGAGCTACCTTGGTCATGTAGATTAACAGGAAGGATTCTCTTCTGTGCTCAGGGTCCTATGGGTTGTAGGCCACGAAAGATGTTAAGGCATCTTCTTGCCAAGCCAGGAACCACATAGACTTAGCTTCAACACCATAGAGTTCCAACTCCAACTACAGTTGATGGTTAAAAAGAAAAAAAAAAGGGCTGGGCACAGTGCCTCACACCTGTAATCCTAGCACTCGGAGAGGCTGAGGCAGGTGAATTGCTTGGGCTCAGGAGTTTCAGACCAGCCTAAAGCCAGAGTGAGACCCCATCTCTAAAAATAGCCGGGCATTGTGGTGGGTTCCTGTAGTTTTAGCTACTCAGGAGGCTGAGGCAAGAGAATCACTTGAGCCCAAGAGTTTGAGGTTGCTGTGAGCTATGACGCCACAGCACTCTACCAAGGCGACAAAATGACAGTCTGTCTCAGGAGTGGCGAACACGCGGCTCTCAAGCCGCATGCGGCTCCCGGCCAAAATGAATGCGGCTCTTTGCCTCTTATCATTATTTTGTATACTGTGGCTCTTTGCCAAGTTTGGATTTTGTTATGCTGCTTCTGAGGAGGGACCTCTGAGGAG
>CAUYPK010107894.1:0-22568 GCA_963574355.1 Loris lydekkerianus | reverse complement strand
AGCAGACAGCCCTCAGAATGGGAGAAAATATTTGCAGGTTATACCTCCGATAAGGGTCTAATAACCAGAATCCACAGAGAACTCAAATTTATTAGCAAGAAAAGAACACGTGACCCCATTTCAAGGTGGGCAAGGGACTTAGAGAGAAACTTCTCTAAAGAAAACATACACAAAATCTACAAACACGTGAAAAAAAGCTCATCATCCTTAATCATCAGAGAAATGCAAATCCAAACTACTTTGAGATATCACCTAATCCCAGTAAGAGTAGCCCATATAACAAAATCCCAAAACCAGAAATGTTGGCGTGGATGTGGAGGAAAGGGCACACTTCTACAGTGTTGGTGGGAATGCCCACTAATATGTTCCTTCTGGAAGGATGTTTGGAGAATACTTAGAGATCTAAAAATAGACCTGCCATTCGATCCTGTAATTCCTTTACTAGGTTTATACCCAGAAGACCAACAGTCACAGTATAACAAAGACATCTGTACCAGAATGTTTATTGCAGCCCAATTCATAATTGCTAAGTCATGGAAGAAGCCCAAGTGCCCATCAACCCACGAATGGACTAGCAAATTTGTGGTACATGTATACCATGGAATACTATGCAGCCTTAAGGAAAGATGGAGACTTTACCTCTTTCATGTTTACGTGGATGGAGCTGGAACATATTCTTCTTAGCAAAATATCTCAGGAATGGAAGAAAAAGTATCCAATGTACTCAGCCCTACTATGAAGCTAAATTATAGCTTTCACATGAAGGCTATAACCCAACTATTGCACAAGACTATGGGGAAAGGGCCAAGGAAGGGGAAGGTAGGGGGGAGGTTTTGGTGGAGGGAGGGTAATGGGTGGGGCCACATCTGTGGTTCATCTTAGAATGGGTACAGGCGATTGCACTAATGTACATAGCTATGATTTAACAATAAAAAGAAATAAAAAAAAGTTCTTGATAGTAATATAAGAGAAAATCTAAATGTCTTTGGGTTTGGAAATGATTTTTGAGACAGCAAAATCATAATCCATGAAAGAACAAATTGATATGTTTGAGTTCATTCAAATTAAAAACTTCATCTTTGTGAAGTTTTGTCAAGAAAAATCAAGTCACAGATTGAGAGAAAATACTTGCAAAATATGTAGTGATTAAGAAATTTTATCCAAAATAAACAAAGTACTCTTTAAGAGTCAACCACAATAAAATAAACAACCCAATAATTTTCTTATATCAAATAAAAAAGAAAATAAACAACCCAATAAAAAGTGAGTGAAAGTCTTAAACAACTATTTGCCATAAAAACATGCTTATGATAAATAAAATATGAGAAAAATCCTGGCATCATATGTTATTATGGAGTTTCAAATAATGAGATTTACAATAAGATGCCATTATCTATCTATTAACATAGCCCAATTCCCAAACAGGAATAAGATGAAATGCAGGTGAGATTGTGGGGACTTTGGTTCACTGCTGTGAGAATGCAAAATTATATAGTAAACATTATTGATTTTGAAGAAAGTTTGGCATAGACAAAGTAAGATAGCTAAACATAGTTTCATTCTATAATTAAACACTTATGCTCCTTGATAGTCACCCAAGTGGTACAATAATTTCTTTTCACACAAAAGCCTGCACACAAATGCTCATAGCAATTTTATTTGCAATTGCAAAAGCTTGAAAGCAATCAAGATGTGCTTCAGTAGAATAGTATATCAACTGTTGTATATAAGTACATAGTAGAATATTATTCGAAGGTAAAAATAATTGAGCTATCAAGCCATGAGAAGCCATGGAGAAAGATTAAATATATATTTCTAAATTAAGGAAATCAGTCTGAAAAACTGCATACTGCCTGATTTCAACTATGCAACATTGTGGAAAAGGCAAAAATATCAGTAAAAAGATGAGTGGTTTCCAGGATTTCAGGAAGGGAGAGTGAATAGGTACAGCATACGGGAATTTTAGCATACGGGAATTTTATGGTAATGAAGCTACTTTGTATGACACTATAATGGTGGATATTGCATTATTGTATTGGTAGAAATCACACCAAACGACATTATGCATTTGCTAAATTCCATAGAACCACACAATAGAAAGTATGAAAGCTGAGGTAAACTATAGGCTTCATTAATTAATTGTACAAAATGTAACACACTAATTCAAGATGTTACTAAAAGAGGGAAATCATGTGAGGGTTGATAAGAAGGGCTATTTGGAAACTCTTTGTACTTTATGCTCAATATTTCCATATACTTAAAGCTACTCTTTAAAAAAGTCTATTTAAAGAAATCCATGTTATTGTGCCCATATGTCCCTAATTTGTTAAGAAGTCAGATGTGTGTACACATTAAGATTCAAGGAAGTTTTGTTCATGAAAATGCAAGGTGGATACATTAATCATTTTCTTATTTTGAGTTACATGGGTTTCACTTAGCAGTTGTGTAATTTTGAATAGCTAGCTTCCCTGCTTTCCTCCCCAGATAAACCCTGCTGGTTATAGATGTTGTCTATTATGTTTTGGAGTATCTGTTCTATTTTTCAGCTTCTAATAAATATTTTAATGTACCTTTGCTGCTCTTGGTAACTTTGAGTTTAAAGGCGCACTTCTATAAGAATGGTAAAGTCCGCCCCTCCTCCCAACATCTTTTAAAACAGATACTCAGAATAGTATCAAACAGTAAAGTAAGCTGATGTGTGTATGCAGTTTTAACAATTCTTCACCTTTTACATATTTGCTTTCTCTAATTCTTTTGCAGAATTATTTCAAAGTGTTACTTTAAAATAAACTACAAATATGTAATTGCAAATATTTCAGTATGTTTCTTTTAAATTATAACCATTTCCTGCATGGTTCACATATTATCACACCAAGAAAACAACGGGGAATTTTCCTTAATATTTCTATGTCCAGTCTATATTCATGTTTCCCAAATTGTCAACGTCTGTTGCAGCTGCTTTATTCTATAACCAAGATCCACTCGAGAACCTGCAGAACCTGAGTTGTAGTTTGTTGTTATACCCATAAACTTTTGGGATTAGGGAAAAACCTGGGCTCCGAGACAACAGTCACATCCAAACCGCAAACCAAGCGGAGAAAGTACTTCCTTCGGGAGTATAGGTTCACGGGAATTGTAGTTTTGTACCGCGGGGACCTACCGCTCAGCACTCTGGGAATGGGGGTCTCGGCCCTCACTTTGCGCATGTGCAAAACCGGCCCTCCCGCCTGCCGGCCGCCCCGTCCGGCCTGAGAGGGTCGAGATCTTCTTGTCTTTACATCTGTGCCAGAGCAGAGCCTGCGCACCTGGGGTGAGAGTTCCGGTGGCGGGCCTTTGTGCGGCCTGGGGACCTCAGGACAGGTGGTGCGGGAGACTGGAGCACGAAGTCTCGGGAATCCCCAGGCTGGCCCTCCCCTCCTCCAACCCCCGGCTGCTCGGTGCGGGTCAGGCCGAGTCCTGGTCCGCGGTAGGTGCTGGGTGCCGGCCGGGGTGTCCGGGCTGCCGGTCCAGGGAGGGGACTGTGTGTGTATAACGTTGATGACGAGCAGGACTAGGAACTCGTGTTGTTAGTCGGAGAATTAAATAAGTTGTCGTCTGTAAAACATTTTGTCAAGTGTCTGTGATAATCACTGTATAAGATGTACGCTGCTATCATAATTATGAGATACTTGTTCTCATCGTTCAGTATTTAATCCTCAGAACAACCCTACTTGTTCTAAACTTGCCATTTGGAATTTCATGGGTGTGGATATCCCAGCTTACAAACTAGTAGGTGAGGCAGGTGGGATACAATACAGATAGGCTTGACTTTCTGTTTCTTGCTCTTCCTAATTTCCTACCTACCTAAGACCCAGAGTTGTCAGTACCTGGCGACTTCGGAGCGCTTAACGCAGGATGGCCTGACCCCAGGTATGATTGTGAACTGGAATGTGTACACATCTCATCCCATCTTTATTTCGGAGTTTTCTGTAGATGCTTTTCACTCACGGTGTAAAGAGAGTAAGAACTTGATTAATATGTTCACCCGTGTAGTTTTTTGACATTAGTTTTAATGAAGGTAGAGAGTTTCATATCTATGCATGAACTTGTCTTAATTTTCTGTTATGTTTACTTTTTGTTAGAATGGAACAGAAATTGTTACTACATCAACAAAAGTTTTACCTACTCAGTGAAAATGTAAGTTTAAGTGCACACAATCTTATCAGAGATGCACATGTTCAGGGACCTTTGTGTGGTCCTTCCATTCATTTTCAAGAGTCAAAGGGACATTCCTCATTAGGAAGCCTTTTCTCCAGCTGGGTGTGATAAACGTTTTAGGCAAATGAATAGGCATGCTCCTTGATTATGATGGGGTTATATCCTGATGAAATCATTGTAAAGTCAAACTATAGTAAGCTGGGGACCATCTGTATAGGATCCATAAGGCAGACTAGGTCTCTTATGACCCTATTTCTCTTCCTCCCCAGCTGAACCTTCACAGCTCTCTGTACTTAACTCACAAGCAGCAGAAATGTACATGTCTCAGGTGAGTTCAGTTTTAAATAATCAGTTTGTTTTATAATGGGTTCCATAAAGGTTTTTGTCTCTGTACATTAACATGGAAAAGTAGAAATGGAAATGGCAGACACATTCGCAGAGTAACGGTGGCATGTGGATAGAAGCAGTCTTCCAATATTACAAATTTACCAAATGGAGCTCCACATTTATTTCTGAGGTTTTTGATAGCCATGGCAGAGTGTCAGACAGCAATTAAATATTTACATTGATGAGAAAGAGCAAACTGATTCCTCATGGGATATAAAGATAAATATATTTGTTCTGTAAGGAGGTGCTTTGGTTAGTAACTTGTCAAATAACAAGTTAATTATAACTTGCCTCTATTTGTTCTTCACTAGAAGTAGAAAACATTATGCTCAATGAGAACTTGTTCAGTACTATTTTTCAAGAATTCAAACATAGGAGTTGAAATAGACATTTTTCTGATGAATCAATGGGATGTTCTTGAAATTATTCTTAAGTATTTTGAATACCTATAATGCTCAGGTTGCTCAGCAGAAGGTTTAAAATTCTGTTCTCTTTTATCGGTTACCACATTTTGTATTCAACTTCCAACTCCCTTGGTTTTTCTTGTCATTTGACTTTGTTCTCCAGTGACCCTAATGGGATTATAATCAAATCCAGTGGGTGTTGCATTATCCTTTCTTTCTTGATTCTCATACCACTTGCCTCTGTCCTGGGAAATTTTTTTGTTGTTGATACTCTGCTAGGACTAGCCTTGCTAAGACCTGAACTAAGTCTTCTTCTCTTGTCCTTTCACGTGGCTCACTCCCAGTTGACCCTTTAATTTCCTCTGTCACCTCTATATGATTTCAGCTCCTCTTTTTTTTTTTTTTTTTTTTAACAGCTTTATTGAGATTCAGTTTACATACTGTACCATTCACCCATTTGAAGTGTAGAATTTTATGATTTTCTTAGTATATTCACAGATACATATAAACATCACCACAGTCAATTTTAGAAAGTTTTCATTTCCTAAAAAGGAAACTTTGTACACTTTAACTATCACTCCCTTCCCTCCAAGCCCCAAGCAACCTACTTTGCCTCTAGATTTCCTGAGCTTCTCTTTATTAGCAGTTTTGCCTGTTATGAATTCTTTTAGTTTTTGTTTAACTGGAAACGTTTCAATTTCTTCCTTTTTTGCTGGGTAGAGAGAATTCTTGGTGACAGTGTTTTTCCTTCAGTATTTGGAATGTGTTATCCTGTTGCTTTCTGTCCTCTATAATTTCTAATTAGAAATTATATTTTAATATGATTTCTTTCTTGCTGCTTTCAAGATTATCTCTGTCTTTGTGTTTGTTGCATTTCATCTTATGTCCAGATGAGGATTTCTTTTTCCAAGTTTATCCTGCTTGAAGTTTATTGACTGCTTTCGATGTGTAGATTGTTTTCATCTAATTTGGAAACATTTTATTCAAATATCCTTTTAGACTCTTTCCTCTTTGTCTGGTGCTCTCATTATACATATATTGATAAGCTTGATCCTGTCCTACAGTTTATTTTTTGTTATTTTTTTTTCTTTTATTTTTACTGTACAATCTCAATGGACATGTCCAGTGGTTCATTCTTTCTTCCACCTGCTCAAATCTGCTATGGAATGTACGAATTTGAACATACTGTATGGGAGAAATTTTTGTTTTAGTTATTATACTTTTCAACTCTAGAGTTCCTATTTTTGTCCCTTTTAAAAATAATTTCTCTTTATTACCATCCTTTATTTGGTGAGATATTGGTCTTAGTCCTTAGTTATCATTTCTTCTAGGTCTTTGACCAAATTTAAAGTAGGTGATTTAAAGTGTTCTCTAGTTAAATCCAATGTCATCGTCTACAGGCATGATTTCTATTGATTACATGTTTTTCTTGCATATGGGTTTTACTTTCTTGTTTCTTTTCTTGTTTTGAAATTTTTTGTTGAAAACTGGACATTTTAAACAATACTGTGGCAACACTAGAAGAATTATTCGCCTCTCCAATGGTCATTGAAATTTTTCTGGTGACTTTTTTTTTTTTTTTTAAACTAAGAGTATTCATTATTGTACGTGGTAGTTGAAGTCTGCAGAAATTTTTCTTAAAAACTAAAATCTCCCAATTTTTGCCACAGGGCCCTATAAATTCTGGGGCATTCATTCAACAGTCATCCTGGCATTTAGAACTCTTTATCAGCCTTCACTTCCTGCTTTCTCCAAACCTGAAGATCACCTAGAAGGGACAATATAGGGCCTTCTGACACCTTTCCTGAGCATGCTCATGGTCCTGGCCCTGTTATACCCCATGCATATAGGTGGCTTTCTAGATTCTACATCAGCTTCTTAAAACCTTATGGATATCTCATTCCCTATCTTCTCCTTTTAATAAAGCTTTTTGATTAGACTATTATATACTCCAACTATTATTCACCTCCTCAGGTTTCTGCCAAGTTAAATAGTTGCCTTATATGTTTTTTACTAATGCCTCTGAAGATATGACTTTTCATGCTGGGTGGGCTCTCAGTTAGTTTAAATAGCTTTATGTGGGAGGCTTCCAGGGAACCACTGGACTAACTAGGTCAAATAGTGATGCTTTTCTGGAAATGAGGCTTTGACAGAAGTCTAACCCAGATCCCTCTCTTCCATCATTGCTAGGCTGCTGCTTTTCACTGTTATACTAGATAGTTCATTCTCAAAGCTAACACAGAGAGGGATGGAAATAAGGGAAAGTTAAAGTGACCGAAGATCACTGTTCCTACTATGATGTAGCTGTTTTTCTTGTGTAAGTGTTGTACAGATTGCTGCAATGTTTTGGTTAGGTTTTGGAGTTCTGGGAAAGTTGATTCTACAATTTAGTGAAACCAGTAGGTCTCCCAGTTTTTCAACTGGTTCCAGGGGCTCTGTGAATACGGGGGCAGTTATCATTGCTTTTATGAACAAGAGAATTTTCTTGTTTTGCTGACATCACTTGTTAGCTTGAATTTGAAGTCTTTTGTTATAGACACTTTTCCATTTCTCAGTTTCTAAAACTCTACCCTGTCCTGATTCTGTTACTATTTATCAAAAAACTTATGTGCTGGCTTAGTGACCTGCACTATTTCTGTCAACCTCTTTAGTACTTATGGTTCTTTAAGTGTTGTTTTTGGTACTTTAATCTCCCCCATCTGTATGTGCTCAAGGAGCGGTTTGATTGTCTCCAATAACCTCAGTTACCATTTAAGTAGTTTGTGACTCTAAATGCTTGCCTTCATCCTTGACCTACCTTTTGTGCTCTAAAATTGTGTGCATGTTGGTCTTTTCTTCTCTTCTCTTCTCTTCTCTTCTCTTCTCTTCTCTTCTCTTCTCTTCTTTCTTTCTTTCTTTCTTTTTTTTTTTTTTGAGACAGAGTCTCACTATGTTGCCCTTAGTAGAGTGCCATGGCATCACAGCTCACAGCAACCTCAAACTCTTGGGTTTAAGTGCTTCTCTTGCCTTAGTCTGCCAAGTAGCTGGAACTACAGGTCCCCACCACAGTGCCCAGCTATTTTGTTGTTGTTGTAGTTGTCATTGTTGTTTAGCAGGCCTGGGCTGAGTTTGAACCCATCAGCCCCAGTGTATGTGGCTACGGGCGCTGAGCCTGCATGTTAGCTTAAGGGACAGTTCTACCTTTATGGTCTCTGGGCCATTACATAACAATATGAACAGATGTCTCGCTAAAATTTCTAACCAATTTTTTCTTTTGTTTCCTGTATATCAGTTTCTGGCATCATCAAGAAGCTGCACATTTTGAAATATACATTACAGTATTATTAACTGTAGTCACTATGCTCTGTACTGTCTCACAAACTTATTTCTCTTGTCTCAGTGAAACTTTCTACTTTTTGACCAGCACCTCCCACTTCTTGGCTCCTGCCCCCTGGCCTCTGGTAACCATCATTCTACTCTCTACTTCTATGAGTTTGAATTTTTTAAATTCCACATATAAACAAGATCTTACTTGAAATATTTGTCAAGAAAATAAATAAATTTTTTTAAAAAAATAAGCTCATACAGCTAGGTTGGGTAGCTGCTAAGAAAGTAGTTGTCAAATGGTTGTTGCTTCTCCCCTTTTATTATAACCCTATGCCAATATCTGTTGCTAGTATTTCCATGTAGGTAGTATTCTTTTCTACTGGTCTGTTTGGTTCTGACTCCTTTGTAAGCTGTTTTCTGCTTTTTGTGGTCTCTAGATTGATATATTTTTATACATTTGTTTATACCTGGGATTGGCCAGGTGTTGTGCCAGAGCTTATGGCTATCTCTTCCTTGGCTCCCAATATTTGCACTGATGATGTTCAACGAGGGTGTGAACATCCTAGAGAGTACCAGAATAATCCAATGCAATGTGGAAAAGAGTTGTGAGAAGTCTATTTCCTTTGAATTTTCTTGTCTTAAAAAAATCTAGAGTTTATAAGTATATATAAATGAGTTGCGGTAAGTTAAAAACTTTTTAAACTAATTGAGTGATAAGTTTTAAGACAAAATTAGGTCCAAAATGGCCTTTATAACCATTCATGTTAGAGCCTCAAGAATGAATAGGAAAAGTAGTAGTTTCCAAAGATATTTTCTGTGTCACCTAATTATGAAATCTTGAACAAAATGTATTGTTACAGGAATCAGTGTCATTTGAGGACGTGACTGTGGAATTCACCCAGGAGGAGTGGCAGCACTTGGGCCCTGTGCAGAGGACACTGTACAGAGATGTGATGCTGGAGAACTACAGCCACCTTGTTTCACTGGGTGAGCAGACCACATGGGACTCCCTCTAGAATATGTTAACTTTAAAAAAATGATCAAAACACGTGGACCCTTTATGGCCATTGGGGTTATTCAGGCTTTAGATTAATCAGTCCATTTCTAAGGTGATTGAAACCTTTAGAGAAACAGAAACAATGTTTATCATTCCCTTCCCATTGAAAACTTATAATGATCACCTTCATTTATTGCTTTGCTACTGTATCTTTTTCTATCTTTGGAAACCCTAACAACCCATGGATCTGGTCCTTGTACACTCTCAATTATTTCATTTTTACAGGGTATTGCATTAGCAAACCCAAAGTGATCTTCAAGTTAGAGCAAGGAGAAGAGCCCTGGTCCTTAGAGGACGAATTCCTCAGCCACAAGTACCCAGGTGAGCATTGACACAAGGATCTCTGGGGATATTGGACCTCAGAGGGAGAGCACCTTTGAAAGTATTTTATTTTTATCCATTTTGTTGACATATAATTTGCATCTCATACCCTTCACCTATTTAAGGTGTACAGTTCAATAATCTGTAGTATATTTACAAATACAGTCAGCCCTCTGTATCTGTGGATTTAACCAACCATGGGATGGATACCATTCAGAAGAAAAGTTGTGTCTATATGGAATTTGTGTCATTTTCCCTAAACAATAGGGTATAATAGTTGTTTACATAGCAATTACAGTGCATTAGCTATTATAAATAATAATGATTTAAAGTATAGGAGAGGATGTGCATAGGTGATATGCATTTTATCTCAGGTACTCTGGCATCTGTGGATTTTGGTGTCCTTGGTGGTGGGAGTAGAGTCCTGAAACCAGTGATTCGTGGATACTGAGGGACAATGTATGCACACATGACCACCACAGTCTTCATCACTTCAAAAAAAAACTGGTACCCTTTGGTTATCATCCCCCTGTCATCTCTGTCCCCTCCATCTTTAGGCAACCACTGATCTACTTCTGTCTCTATAGATCTGCCTATTCTGGACATTTCATATAAATAGAATCATATAACATGTGATCTTTTGTGATTGCTTTCTTTTGCTTAGCATAATGTTTACAAGGTTCATGTTATAGCATGTATTAGTATTTCATCCTTTTTGTGGCCAAGTAATATTCCACTATATAAATATACCATCTATTTATCAGTAAGTAGATTTTTGAGGTTCCACCTTTTGGCTATTTTGAATGAATAATGCTGATATAGATATTCATTTGCAAGTTTCTACACGAACACATGTTTTTATTTCTCTTACGTTATATGTCTAGTAGTAGAATTGCTGGGTCATAAAGTACTTTTATGTTTATCTGTTTGAGGAACTGTCAGTTGTTTTTCTAAGTGAGGTACCACTTGCCATTCCTAACCAAAGCATAAGAGGGTTCTGATTTCTCCACATTCTCACCACTTGTTATTATCTGATTTTTTTATTCTAGTCACCTTGATAGATGTGAAGTGTTGTATCTCATTATGGTTTTGGTTCATATTTGTGTATTGGCTAGGACTCTGACAATAAAATACCATAGGCTGGGTGGCTTAAACAGCAAATTCTCACAGTTCTGGAAGCTAGAAGTCAAGATCAAGGTGCTTTTGTAAGTTTCTCATGAGGCCTCTTTTCCTGCCTTCCAGATAACCACCTTTTTGCTATGTTCTCACATGCCCTTTCCTCTGTGCACAAACAGTGCAGGAGAGACAGAGAACATTCTGGTATTTCTTCCCCTCATGAGGACTCTAGTCCTGTTGGATTAGGGACCACCCTCATGACCTCATTTAACCTTGGTTACTTTGTTATAGGCATGTCTCCAGATACAGTTACACTGGGGTTAGGGCTCCAACATGTGAATTTGGGAGTGGGTGAGACACAATCATAACAATTTTCCTGATTGCTAATAAATGTCAAGCATCTTTTCATACGTCTGTTAGACTTTGTAATAATAAACCATTTCAGGAATTTTTAAAAGGTAGAGTTTTCAGTATAATTCCTAGAACAAAAGGGAAAGATCATTTTAATTACTAGAAGTGAAGCACGGTTACTGAATGTTTTTGTTGTGAAGCCATATAAACAAATAGTGTAATGTAAAGATTGTCATAATTTAGGTCAAGCATATTTTCCAGTCACTAAAGGTAAACGATTGGATCATATTAAGTGTCTAAAAAAGATATCTGTAAAAAAACGATAAAGTTATTGAGACAATAAATGAAATAAACTTAGGATTTACTTTCTTTTATTACTCACATTTGAATTTTGTCAGTAAGTGCATTAAATTAAAAGAAGTCCCTCTAGCTCAAGAGCACAGGTAAGAGAAAGCCTTTAAGGATTTGAGTGACTGCCCCAAATAATATGACATCAATGTTCATAGCATATAAAATAATGGAGTTTTAAGAACTTAAAATTAATTAGAATTAAAATACACTTAATAGGATTAGGATTAAATAATTGGTACAGTTGACATTACATAAATGTCTATAGGTGATATAAACGGCATTTATATTAAAGTAAACCATACATGTGTGTATAGTTTGCCAAATGCAAAGAACAAGCCTTTGTCTTTCCCATGGAATAATCGTAAGTTAGTGAAAGTACAGTATTAGTAGGGAAAACCCCAGTAAATCCAGCAAATTAGAATCACCACAAATAATTTCTGAACATAATTTGGTAAATCTAGAAATTAATAATGAAAAACTCCACATGAAAATTTAAAAAGTTGTCTCTTTGAGACAATGTGTAAGAAAGGAAATCAGTTGCAAAATTGTGTGATACTTGTGAAATAAGATATAGCTAAATTAGTGAATAGAAGTAAGATTATAGTTTCATTTTGTATTAATTAAGCAAGAATAGTAACAAAAATACACTAATGAAAACAGAAGAATTTGAAAGTAAAATTAGAAATAAACTGTAAAACTGAGAAATAGAATGTTAGAATAAACAACAGTAAAATTGATATAATTGAAACAGAATAGAAAGCTCAAGGAAAAACAGGCACTTTTATAGATAGTTGGTTTTAGGTGACACTGCAGAACAGTGGGGAAAGGATCTTGAGATTTTCATATAGACGAAGGATTCAAATTGTTTAAGGACCTAATTATCAGAGCAAAACTAGAATTATTATGGAAGATGATAAGAATAAGTTTATGACTCTCCTCTGGAAAGGATTTAATATAGAAGGCATTAACTGGGAGAAACGTGGAATAAATATATTACTTTCTACTCTACCCACTAAGTATAATTAAATATGTACTTGTACGGAGTAACTCAGAGATATTGCAGGTTGAGTTCCAGAACACTTCAGTAAAGTGAATATTGCAATAAAATGGGTGACACTAACTTTTTGGTTTCCCAGTGCATATAAAAGGTATGTTTACAGTGTATTTTAATCTTTCAAGTATGCAATAGCATTATGTCTAAAAATGTGCATATCTTAATTAAAAAATACTTCATTGCTAAAAAAAATACTGACACAGATATGAAGTAAGCATATGAGCTAAGAAAAATGGCTCTGATAGACTTGTCACAAACCTTCAACTTGTAAAAATGTAGTATCAGTGGAGTGCAATAAAGTAAAGCACAATAAAACAAGGCCCTCTCTATGTATATGTGTATATACAGAGGGTACCTTTAAGAAAGTAAAAGTCTGTATCAAAATTGAAATACTTGATATATACTGATAACATTTGTTATCTTGTATATTAAATCTTATATCTCTTGTAATTGCAGAAGTCAAATGTGACTTGAGTATTACAATTTCAGTACAATTTTTTCCTGTATTAAATGTGTCTGTATTTTTTGGTACCCCGTATGTATATCAAACATAAGATTCTGGAAGCTGGAAAAGAAGAATAACTTTGAACAACTAGGGACCTTGGCACCTGAGGAAATGCAAGGTGGTTAGTGTCAGCAGAGGCCTTGTGGGGAACCTGATCTCCCTCTCCTGTCCAGTGTTGCTGTGGAAGCCTTCTCTTTCATCTCCCCAGTGTCAGAACAGATGAATGTGGAACCTGGACTTCTGTCCCCACTTGGCAGTTAGTGATGATGAAACCCTCTTCTCTTACTGGCAAAATTTCAAGAGAAGACTGACCAACACTGAACATTATTTTAATAAAGTCCAATTTGTTAATTTTCTCTTGTAGATCATGCTTTTATTGTCCCATCTAGAAACTTCAGAACTAAAAGTAATAGTTTTATGCCTATGTTTTCCTATAGAAATTTTAAAGTTTCACTTTTTACACTTAGTTGATCCGTTTTCTGTCAAATTTCATAGAAAGTGTGAAGAATGTGTCAAATTTAATTTTTTGAGTTTAGTCATTCTAGCACTACTTGTTGAAAGGACTATTATTTTTCTATTGAATAGCATTCTTTCCTAGAAAGCAGGTGACTTTGTATTTGTGGGTCTATATCTGGATAATTTGTTCTTTCTCATTCATCTGCATATCTTTGCTGATGCCAGTACTACATTAACTTGATTATTATTGCCTGTTAATTAAGTTTTGAAGTCAGTTCTCCAACTCTCATCTTTATAAATTTTTAAATGAGCTTAATTTTTACAAAGAAACGATCCTGGTATTTTACCTGGGATTGTGTTGAATTTATAGATTAAAGAGAATTGACATCTTATCAATATAGAGTCTTCTAATTCATAAACAAAATACTCTTCCCCCATTTATTTAGTATTTATTTGCGTTCATCCATTTTTTATAGTTTTCATAAGACAGACACCAAGCCTTTTTGTTGTTGTTTTTTGGTGCTATGGTAAATGGTGCAGCTTTTCTAAAATTTCAAATTCCATTTGATCCTTGCTTGTTTATAAGCACATGATTCTGTATTGGCTTTATGTTCTGCCTTTGCTAAAAACATTTCTTAGTTCAAGGAGGTTTATGTAGGCTCATAAATGATTTTCTGTATAGAGTTCCTTTATATTTTTGGTTTTTATTCTTGGCTTATCGTACTGGCTGATACTTTTACTATAACCTTGAGTAAAGGTGGTAAGAGTGGACATCCTTGTCTTTTTCCTAAGCTTGGAGGGAAAATAGTCTTGGAAGACTATTAATAAAATTAATATAAAGTGTTCATAAAGTTTGTGTGCAATTTATGGACACCCCCCTGTTTCAAGTGTTTTACACTTGGATGAAATCTCATTTGTCATGATTTATTATATTCTTATATTTTTTGAGGATTTCGTATTATGTCATATTGGCTTTTAGGATTTTTTTCTTGAATTCCCTTTGTCTCATCTTGCCGTGAGGATAATGTAGGCCTCATAAAATAATTTGGGAAATACTCTGTCCTCTTATATTTTCTGGAAGAGATTCTGTTGAATTAGTATTATTTCTTCCTTAGATGTTTGGTAGAATTCACTAGTTAAAATCATTTAGTCCTAAAGCTGTTATTTAGAAATACATGTGTGTGTTTGTGTGTGTGTATGTGTATGTATGTATGTGTATATATATGTATTCATATTCATATTTATAAACTGAATATTCTACATATATATGAACTATATATATAAACTAATATATATTACATATTTAATTTCTTAAATAAATATTAGTCTTTTTAAGTTATCTCTTTTTTTCTTAAGTGAATTTGGCAGTTTGTTTTATCCCTAGAAATTTGTTCATTTCATATAAATTGTTAGTCCACAGAGTTTGCAGTGGACTGAGTGACTGAGGCCCACCTTCCAATTCATATGTATTCTATTTGGAGGTAGGCCCTAGGGAGGTAATTAGGTCATGAGGCATATTGTTGAAACTATTTGAAATGCTTCCCTTGTGATTGTTTTTCTTAAAACATATGATTGTCATATCTATAAAACCTACAAAAATTTAATTTATTTTAATTATTTAATTATTTATTATTATTATTTGTTGTTGAGACAGAGTCACACTGTGTCACCCTGGGTATAGTGTTGTGGTGCCACAGCTTACAGCAACCTCAAACTCTTGGGCTTAAGCAATTCTCTTGCCTCAGCCTCCCAAGTAGGTGGAACTACAGGCTCTCGCCACAATACCTGGCTATTTTTTGTTACAGTTGTCATTGGCTGGCCCAGACTGGGTTGAAACCTGCCACCCTCAGTGTATGTGTCTGGTGCTGTAACCAGTGTGCTATGAACACTGTCCTTAGGTAGAATTAATGAATAAATTTTGTTATAGTTTTAAGCCTTATTTACATGTGCAGACATAGGTTTTATTTGGTTTCAATATTTTGAGATTAGACATTCAGTTCCCAGATCCACCATTATAGGGAGTCAAGTTAATATGTTAAGTTATAGTATCATTTTCCTTTCCCTGATAGCTCCTTTAGAAATAAATGTATTTTGACTTATCCTACCATTGTGTTTTAACATTTGACATATTTTTCCTCTGATTAATTCACCTACCCTTTCTTTTCAGTAGGGTTTTTTTTTTTTTAATAGTAAAAAAGAGAGAAATTGAGAAAGAGAGAGAGAGAGAGAGAGAGAAGGAAGGAAAGGAATGATGAAAAGAGAAAGAAGGAAAGAGATTAGAATGCCCTTCTGAAAATAGACCAGAGAGCTAACTCTTTTGATGATGTGAGGATGTAACAAGAAGTTAACAGTCTACAACCCAGAAGCGGGTCCTCACAAGAATGCAAGAATGTAACAGTGCTTATACCCAGATCTTGGACTTCCAGCTTCCACAACTGAGAGAAATAAATGTTTTTCTTTTAAGTCACCTAATGTTTGGTAACTTACTATAGTAGTCCAAGCTTGAAAAGAGAGTTTTGTTAATGTTGTTTTTATCTCTTGAATGTTTGTTATGTTGGTAGTTATGTCTTCTCTTGCATTTTTGATATTAATACTTTGTGGCTTTTCTGGGTTTTTTCCCTTTGTTGGTTTTACCATTTAACAAAATAGTTTTAAAGAACTAAGCTTCAATTTGATTTTCTGTTTTCAACTTCATTATTTTCTCTAATCTTTACTCTTCCTTCTGCTTCCTTTAGATTTAACTTTCATTCTTTGCCTAGTTTCTTAAAGGTGAAGCTTGAGTATCTGACTCAAAATCTTTCTTTTCTAATATAAAAATTTTAAGCTACAGAAATATTTCTGAGTACTGCTTTAGCTGTGTCCATAAATTTCTATGTATTGTTTTCATTCTCTTAAAAATACCTTAATTCTCTGTGAGACTGCCTCTTTACCCATGGATTCATTAAAAGTGGATACTTTATAAATATTTTGTATTTCTCCAGATAAATTTGTATTTACTGATTGGTAGTGTAATTTTTCTGTGGCTTGAGGTAATCCTCTATGTGATTTTTTATATTGGTAAGGATTTGTCTTATAGTCCACAGTGTGTCTTGAGTGTTCCAAGTGCTTTAGACTATGAATTCAGCTGTTGTTGCATACATTGTGCCCTAGATGTGGTTATCACAAGTGCTACTTTGTCTCTTCTACCTGTAGTTTTGGGCCTACCATGTATTCCTGGGTTTTGTTTGTGTGCTTCTTATTTTTTTTTCTTTTCCTTCCTTCTTTCCTTTCCTTAGCTGCCATTAGGTCTTGCACGTGCCCTTAACAATAGATGTGGTGTTCTTGGCATTGCAGCTTAAGAGGTTTATTCCATAAATTAGATAAGAACATAGTTCCAGGCAAAATCTTGACAGTGGCTGCTGTTAGCATCTCCCAGCTTATCTCAATAATGAATTTTTTCCAGGATTTGTCATGATCTTTTCTATGATTCCCAACTTAGCTCATGGAGGGAAATATTACAAGAGTGTACAGATCCTGTTTCTCTGACAGTGAAGATTAGCTCCCTGCTCAGCCTCCTTGGAACCACAGGAGTATTCCATTTTTATTGACCTGAGTATGGTGAATATTGTCAAAAATGTTTTCTGTTCTGTTAGACCACCTTTTTCTCAGATCTTTAGCTAGCAGGAACAGGGTTTTCTTGGAGCTCTTTTTATCTATGCCTGTTGTTGGCTCCAGATTGTTTTCTTCTTCAGCACCCAGTCTAGCATATATTTGAAGCAAAAGGAAAACCAGGGTATTCTCCATCATGTTATTTCTTAAGTCCCCAGATCCACTTTCTTTTCATTTTGTCGATTCTTCCTATGTTTGCTAATATTTTTCTTGTTCGGGCATTTTTGATTATAAGAGGGAAGACTTGGGAAGACTTGGGGAGAAAGGGTTTACTCTTTCTTGGCTAGCCCTGGAAATAATACCTGTTTTTAAAAAACAACTTGGATGAAGAGGGAGAAAAAAGAGTTTTTGTCTGTGTGCATGAATTATTTAATCTTTGGAAATGTGGCCAGAAACAAAAGGATTAAATGTACAACAAAACATGGGTATAAGTTCCTCTCCATGTGAAGTATCAGATTTAAAATATGCTTTCCATTTTTTATAATTTTAGGATACTATAAAGTTGATGACCACATGAAAAAGATCAAGGAAAAACAAGGGAACCCTCTGTGGCAAGTAATATTCATCGATGATGAAATATTGAATAAAGAAGGACAGAAAGTTTTAGAAAACACATTTAATCCAGACATAGCTCCAGAGTTTTCAGGACGAGTACCCTGTAAATGTGACTCATGTAAAATGAATTTGCCAATTGTTTCTGAATTAATTTTATGTGAAGGGAACTGTTCAAGAAAGAAGGCTGATTACTTGAATGTCTGTGAAAGATTGCAGCTTGATATTGACCGTGAGAAAACTCATACTGGAGATAAATCTTATGAATATAATAAAAATGTGAAAACTCACAATCATAAGAAGGATCAGTATAAGAAATTTCAAACTTGGAAGCAGTCTTTTGAATGTAATGAATTTGGAAAAGTTTTACATGATAAGGTCTGTATTACAGCCAAGAGTTTTCCAACAGGAGCGAATTCCTGTAAGGATGATGAATTTAGGAAAAACTATGATAAAACCACTTTATTTAACCACATGAGAACTGACATAAAGGAGAAATACTCTGATCTTAATACATGTGAGAGATTTTGTGACACAGCTATCACTGTGGAATACAGTAAAGTTCACGTGGCTATGACACATTATGAATATAATGAAAGTAGGATTGATTTGAATGGGATGTCCCCCCTTACTCAGTCTCAGAGAACTGTTACAGGACAGAGTGCTTTTGAAAGCAATAAATGTGGAGAAAACTTTAGCCAGAGCTCATCACATGTAATACATCAGAAAACGCAAACTGGCAATAAACTGTATGCATATAATGGATGTATGGATGCCTTCTACCAGAAATTAGACTTTACAATATACCAGAAAACTCACACAGAAGAGAAATTCTACCAATCTGGTAAATATGGGAAATCCTGTTATCAGAAAGCATACTTCATTCAGCATCAGAAATCCCATTCAGGGGAGACATCTTACCAATCTGAGGAATATGGGAAATCCTTTTCCTCAAGTTCACACCCTGTTCAGCATCCTAAAACTTACGTGAGGTTCAAATTTCATAAATGTAGTGAATGTGGGAAAACTTTCTGTCAGAAGTCTAACCTCGCTGAACATATAAGAATTCACACAAAGGAGAAACCTTATGAAAACAGTGGCTGTGGGAAATCTTACAAGTCACTCCTCACAGGATGCCAGAGAATAGACACAGAGATGAAACTCCATCAAGGCAGTAAATACAGGAAAACATTGTCCAACATGGCGCATCTCAAAGAACATCAGAGAATTCACATGGAGGAGAAACTTTGTGAATGTACTGAATGTGGAAGATTTTTCTCCAAGACATCACATCTCAGAGCACATCAGAGAATTCACACAGGTGAAAAGCCCTATGAATGTATTGAATGTGAGAAAACTTTCACTCACAAGACGCACCTCAATGCACATCAGAGAATTCACAGAGGGAATAAACCCTATGAATGTAATGAATGTGGGAGATCTTTTACCTATAATTCAGCCCTAAGAGCACATCAGAGAATCCACACGGGTGAGAAACCCTATGAATGTAGTGACTGTGAGAAAGCCTTTGCCCACAATTCAGCCCTCAGAGCACATCAGAGGATTCACACAGGAGAGAAACCTTATGAGTGTAATGATTGTGGAAGGTCTTTTGCCCATATTTCTGTTCTCAAAGCACATCAAAGAATTCATACAGGGGAGAAACCCTATGAATGTAGTGAATGTGGCAGATCTTTTACCTATAATTCAGCCCTGAGAGCACATCAGAGAATTCACACAGGTAAAAAACCTTATGAATGTAGTGACTGTGAGAAAACTTTTGCCCATAATTCAGCCCTCAGAGTACATCAGAGAGTTCATACAGGAGAGAAACCATATGAATGTAATGAATGTGAGAAAACTTTTGCCCATAATTCAGCTCTCAGAGCACATCAGAAAATTCACACAGGGGAGAAACACTATGAATGTAATGAATGTGGGAAAACTTTCTCCCAGAAGACTCACCTCAGTACACATCAGAGAATTCACACAGGGGAGAAACCTTATGAATGTAGTGAATGTGGGAAAACTTTCTCCCAGAAGTCATACCTCAATGGACATGAGAGAATTCACACAGGGGAAAAACCCTATGAATGTAACATATGTGGGAAAACTTTTGTCCATAAGGCAGCACTCATAGTGCATCAAAGAATTCACACAGGGGAGAAACCTTTTGAATGTAACGAATGTGGAAAAACTTTCTCCCAGAGAACACACCTCTGTGCACATCAGAGAATTCATACAGGGGAAAAACCCTATGAATGTAATGTATGTGGCAAAACTTTTGCAGATAATTCAGCCCTCAGAGCACATCAGAGAATTCACACAGGTGAGAAACCCTATGAATGTAATGAATGTGGGAAAACTTTCTCCAAGACATCACACCTCAGAGCACATCTGAGAACTCGCAGAGGGGAGAAACCCTATGAATGTAATCAGTGTGGTAAAACTTTCTCTGAGAAGTCATATGTTAGTGCACATCAGAGAGTTCACACAGGGGAGAAACCTTATGAATGTAATATATGTGGGAAACCATTTGCTCATAATTCAACACTCAGAGTACATCAGAGAATTCACACAGGTGTGAAATCCTATGAATGTAATGAATGTGGGAAAACTTTCTCCCAGAAGTCACACCTTAGTGCACACCAGAGAATTCACACTGGGGAGAAACCCTATGAGTGTAATGAATGTGGGAAAGCTTTTGCACAAAATTCAACCCTCAGAGTACACCAGAGAATTCACACAGGTGAGAAACCCTATGAATGTGAAGAATGTGGGAAAACATTTGTCCGTAAGGCAGCTCTTAGAATACATTTCTCCAGAATGCATACCAGGCAGAAAGCCCTAACCTGTAATGAATTTGGGAAGCCCTGAAGGAGCTGATACCTTATTGTATAATACACAGAGGAGAAACTTATGTCACATAGACTGGCAAATTGTTTCTCTTAACCATTTCCTTTTCCACTAGGCTGATTGTCAAAAACTCCCAATCTTATGTTTGTCCAGGTGGGGCTGACAATAGAATGTGATGCTAATGATACATATTATTTTTAGTCCAGGTCCATATTAAAAGGGAGATATTTCTGCAGCAAACTTGGGTCCTTTGTGTTGAACATGGTAGAGGACAAGGTCAGAGAATCCAAAGTCTGAAAAATGGCATGTAACAGCATTCTTTCAGATACTCACCAGTTGGATTTTTTTTTAAAGCAAGAGTTAGGTTTGTATTTTGTTGAGCTCTTACAGGTTTAGCCAACTCTCTCTTAGAGTGGGATGAAACCTTATGAATATAATACATTTTAGAAGAACTACAAGAATTTAATCATTAGACATCAGAGACTTTTTATGAAGAAGAAAACTGTCAACATCCTGAATGATCAGAAGCCTTCATTAAAAATCAGACAAGTGTCAGGGAAAAACACAAAGCTTTCACCACAGAGTGAATTACATTAAGCATCAAATAATAAGAATGAAGTTTTATATTTTGAATAAATAAAATTTCTCAACAAAGCAAACTTTCAGATAATTTTTTTCTTAGGAAATGTCAGTTTCAGAATTGAAGATAAAATCTTCACCTAGAAATGATGTACTAAAACTTGTATGTAATAACAAAGGTTTTATAGAAAATATGTATATGAGAAAATGCCTTAGACCAGTGGTTCTCAACCTTCCTAATGCCGCAGCTCTTTAATACAGTTCCTGTGGGTTGCAGCCCACAGGTTGAGAACCACTGCCTTAGGCAAACCTCATTGTTGAATGTGAAGTTTTAAAAATGGAAGAATGACTTGAATTCTGTGGAAAATACCAATAAATGTTTGTGAATCGTCTCTGAGCTATGTAGAACATCTATGAATCTATATATAAGTAGGTGATTTATTAGTACTAGTGAGTTCTAGTAGGAGCCAGCAGCCAAACTTGTTATGGACATGTCCACTTCCTTTTCTGAGTGTGTCTTCTTTTGGCTTCCCTCAACTTGATGCTGTTAAGATTATGTTCTGCCTGCTGTGTCCTTGAGATTACTTAAGCATTCTTTGTGTGTGTGCATGTGTATGGATCGTAGAGGTGTGGTGATTCTTATTTATGTTTTTTTTTTTTTTTTCGGGGGGGGGGGCTTTCATTTTATCCTATTCTATCTCAGCCCTCTCATGTGTATATAGATTAGGATCTTTTTTTTTGCAACATCATGATGCCTGGTTGAACTGTGCATTGTAAACTAGTGGTGTTTCTGCAAAGCTGAGACAGCAGGTTTTGGAATCAATGTGAAAAGGGCTACTTCATGGCAGAAGCACAGCACTGGTGCTGAACAACAGACTTTTGGTAAAACAATATAATATAATATAAGCCAAGAAAATCCATGAAACCAGGAGTAAATTATCAATCTCTCACCAATAAACATTGCTGACAAGCTGCTCAAACCTGCCCCAAAGCATCTTGGACTTGTACAGAGAGGCAATATTAATCAGTATGTTTTACCTCTTGATTCATGGTCAGTGATATGCAGACACTTTAGCTCAGACTCATTCCAGGTCTGCTGGACTTTCACAACAGAGTCCACTACATACCTTCGTGCTAATTTTTGTTCACAGCCTTTTATAACCAAACCATCACTCTTACTTGACAAAATCATTTGGCTTTCAGTGGTATAATCAGTAGACAATGAAAATATACATACAGATTTCAAAGAGTTGCAATAACCACTGAGGGGTTGTATGTTTAAACCAATTTATTAGTATACATTTTATTGAGGTTTATACAATTAAGAATCCTAGTCAATTTGTCATTTAATCTTCTTTAGGCCATTTCTACTCCATGGAGATATTCTATGAAAGAAGATCCATAAGCGACAGCCACGTTAATATTGTT
>CAUYPK010107893.1:0-35267 GCA_963574355.1 Loris lydekkerianus | reverse complement strand
CATGGCATTTTCTTAGTTATTGTATGTAGACATTTGTATTCTGCATTTAGTAGGTTTCGCCTGTACCCATTCTAAATGCCCCGTAGGTGTGGCCCCACCATTGTTCTCTTTCCACCCTAACCTCCTCCCTCCCTTCCCCTTCCTTAGCCCTTTCCTCATAGTCTTGTGCTATAGTTGGGTTATAGCCTTCATATGAAAGCTATAAGTTAGCTTCATAGTAGGGCTGAGTACATTGAATACTTTTTCTTCCATTCCTGAGATACTTTGCTATGAAGAATATATTCCAGCTCTAT
The DNA here is from genome assembly GCA_963574355.1 of Loris lydekkerianus. Lineage (NCBI taxonomy): Eukaryota > Metazoa > Chordata > Mammalia > Primates > Lorisidae > Loris > Loris lydekkerianus. The sequence continues at coordinate 34,974 of CAUYPK010107893.1, read as the reverse complement.
CCATGTAAACATGAAAGAGGTAAAGTCTCCATCTTTCTTTAAGGCTGCATAATATTCCATGGTATACATGTACCACAATTTGCTAGTCCAGTCATGGGTCAATGGGCACATGGGCTTCTTCCATGACTTAGCAATTATGAATTGGGCTGCAATAAACATTCTGGTACAGATGTCTTTGTTATATTGTGATTTTTGATCTTCTGGGTATAAACCTAGTAAAGAAATTATAGGATCGAATGGCAAGTCTATTTTTAGATCTCTAAGTATTCTCCAAACATCCTTCCAGAAGGAATGTATAGTGTGCATTCCCACTGGCAATGTAGAAGTGTGCCCTTTTCTCCACATCCATGCCAACATCTCTGGTTTTAGGATTTTGTTATGTGGGCTACTCTTACTGGGGTTAGGTGATATCTCAAAGTAGTTTTGATTTGTATTTCTCTGATAATGAAGGATGATGAGCTTTTCTTCATGTGTCTGTAGATTGTGTGTCTGTCTTCTTTAGAGAAGTTTCTCTTCAAGTCCTTTGCCCACCCTGAGATGGGATTACTTGTTCTTTTCTTGCTAATAAGTTTGAGTTCTCTGTGGATTCTGGTTATTAAACCTTTATCAGAGGTATAACCTGCAAATATCTTCTCCCATTCAGAGGGCTGTCTGCTTGTTTTACTTACTATGTTCTTGGCTGTGCAGAAGCTTTTTAGCTTGATCAGGTCCCAGTAATGTATTTTTGATGCTTCTTCAATTGCCTGGGGAGTCCTCCTCATAAAATATTCACCCAGGCCAATTCCTTCAAGAGTTTTCCCTGTACTTTCTTTAAGTATTTTTAGTTTCATGTCTTAAGTTTAAATCTTTTATCCAGTGAGAGTCTATCTTAGTTAATGGTGAAAGGTGTGGGTCCAGTTTCAATCTTTTATAGATCACCAGCCAGTTCACCCAGCACCATTTGTTAAATAGAGAATCTTTTCCCCACTGAATGTTTTTAATTGGCTTGTCAAAGATCAAATAATGGTAAGCAGCTGGATTCATCTCTTGGTTCTCTATTCTGTTCCAGACATCTACTTCTTTGTTTTTCTGCAGTAACATGCTATTTTGATCACTATCGATTTATAGTACAGTCTCAGGTCCGGTAGTGTGATTCCTCCTGCTTTGTTTTTATTTCTGAGTGATGTTTTGGCTATTTGAGGTTTTTTCTGATTCCATATAAAATGAAGTATTATTTTTACAAGATCTTTAAAATATGACAATGGAGCTTTAATAGGAATTGCATTAAAATTATATATTGCTTTGGGTAGTATAGACATTTTAACAATGTTGATTCTTCCCAGCCATGAGCATGGTATGTTTTTCAATTTGTTAGCATCTTCAGCTATTTTTTTTCTTAAAGTTTCATAGTTCTCTTTATAGAGATCTTTCATGTTCTTTGTTAGATAAACTCCCAAATATTTTATCGTCTTTGGCACTACTGTGAAAGGAATAGAGTCCTTGGTTTTTGGTTTTTTTGTGTGTGTGTGTTGGTTATTGTTGGTATATATAAAGGCTACAGATTTATGGGTGTTGATTTTGTAGCCTGAGACATTGCTGTATTTCTTGATCACTTCTAAAAGTTGTGTAGTAGAATCTCTAGTGTTTTCCAGATATATGATCATGTCATTTGCTAAGAGTGAAAGTTTGATCTCTTTGGGCCCGATGTGGATACCCTGATGGCCTTTTCTTCCCTAATTGCAATGGCTAAAACTTCCATTACAATGTTAAAACAGCAATGGAGACAATGGGCAACCTTGCCTGGTTCTTGATCTAAGTGGAAATGATTTCAATTTAACTTCATTCAATACGATATTGGCTGTGGGTTTGCTGTAGATGGCCTCTATTAGTTTAAGAAATGTCCCTTCTATACCAATTTTCTTAAGTGTTCTGATCATGAAGGGATGCTGGACATTATCAAAAGCTTTTTCTGCATCTACTGGGAGAATCATATGGTCTTCATTTTTTAGTTTATTTATGTGCTGAATTACATTTATAGATTCACATATATTGAACCAGCCTTGAGACCTTGAGATAAATTTCACTTGGTCGTGGTGTATAATTTTTTTGATGTGTTGTTGGATTCTGTTTGTTAGGATCTAATTGAGTATTTTTGCATCAATATTCATTAGTGATATTAGTCTATAATTTTCTTTTCTTGTTGGGTCTTTCCCTGGTTTAGGGATGAATGTGATGTTTGCTTTGTAGAATGTGTTGGATAGTGTTCCTTCTTTTTCTATATTTTGGAAGAAGTTTAGTAATATAGGTACTAGTTCTTCTTCAAAGGTTTGGTAGAATTCTGACGTAAAGCCATCTGGTCCTGGACTTTTCTTTTTAGGGAGATTTTGTATAGTTGATGCTATATCAGAACTTGATACACACCTGTTCAACATTTCCACTTCATCCTGGCTAAGTCTTGGTAAGTTGTGTGCTTCCAAGTATTGGTTGATTTCTTTCAGATTTTCATATTTCTGAGAGTAAAGTTTCTTATAATATTTGTTAAGGATTTTTTTTTATTTCTGAGGGGTCTGTTGTCATTTCATTGTTACCATTTCTGATTGATGAAAATTAGTGATTTTAGTCTTTTTATCCTGGTTAGGTTGGCCAAAGGTTTATCTATTTTATCTTTTCAAAAAACCAACTTTTGCATTTGTTGATCTGTTGTATAATTCTTTTGTTTTAAATTTCATTTAATTCTGCTCTGATTTTGATTACTTCTTTTCTTCTGCTGGGTTTGGGGTTGGAATGTTCTTCCTCCTCCAGTTGCTTGAAATGTCTCATTAAGTTATTAACTTCCTCTCTTTCTGTTTTCTTGAGGAAGGCTTACAATGCTATAAATTTCCCTCTTAGGACTGCCTTTGCAGTATCCCAGAGGTTCTGATAGTTTGTCTTGTTTTGTTTCAAAAATTTGGTGATTTCCTTCTTACTCTCATCTATAACCCATCTATCCTAGAGCATCAGGTTATTTAGCTTCCAGGTTTTTGTATGGGTATGCAGATTACTGTTGCTATTGAGTTCAACTTTTATTCCATTATGGTCTGAGAGGATGCAAGAAATAATTTCTATTTTTTTAAATTTGTGGACTAGATGTGGTCAATTTTGGAGTATGTTCCGTGGTCAGATGAGAAGAATGTGTATTCAGTTTTGTTGGGATAAAATGTTCTGTAGATGTGTTAAGTCCTGATGTTGAATGGTTAAGTTTAAATCTAAAATTTCTTTGCTTAGCTTCTTTTTGGAGGGGTGGGGTTTTTTGTTTTTTTGGCTGGGGCTGGGTTTGAACCCACCACCTCTAGCATATGTGGCCGGCGCCCTACTCCTTTGAGCCACAGGCGCCACCCACTCATTTTGCATTTTAAGATTTCTTCACTAAAATGGGCCCCTAATGATCCCTACCTCCTACAATTTAGGACCCCCTCCTCCCACAGTGTCCCTGGGTTGGTAGGTTTGGCAGAATTAATATGTCATTTCCAAAACCAGACTATAAAAGATACCAGTGCTTTCATAGCAGGCATACTTTCTTGCATGTTCTGTCAATACCTTTCCTTTTCTTGTGTTACTTGTATGAAAAATCAATTACTATGGTTTTTAGCAGGCCTATGAAAAGTCCTACATAGCATGATATTGACATCCCTGGCCAAAAGCCACGAGTGAGTCTGGAAGTAGATTCTCCAGCCCTAGTCAAGCCTCTGATGACTGCTGCCCTGGCTAACAACTTAAATGCAGCTTTTAAAAGACCCAGAACCACATGGGTAACCTCTTCCTGGATTCCTAATCCACAGAAACTGTGAAGTAATGTATTTTGTTTTATGGCACTAAATTTTAGTAGTTCACATTACACAACAATAGAAAACCAATACTGTCTGAATCACGTAATCTGTTATTACTGGAAAACAGAAATGTCTATGTTCATTTAATCACATTAGCCACTGTCTCAATTGCACAGATGAGAAGGAAACCAAAGTGTGGCAGATTTTGAATCAGCCGTTAAAAAGCTATTCACAATCCTTTTTTCCCCCTTGTATTCTTCCAGCACAGAGGCTCAAAGGCTAAAATACTCACTTCCCACATTACTTACATTTAGTGGTGGCCACCTAAAATTATTGACTAATGAGATGTACGTAAGAGTGTGTTGGAAAAGGACCTCTGCTACTGAGCAAAGGATAAAGCCTTACAAAAAGGCTTTTGGCCTATTTGTCTTTATCCTACCTGGAAAACAAAGTTAACTACTCTCATCCTCAAGGCAGCCTGGAGATTAGCGGCCTTCTTGCACGAAGATGGTAAGTCCTATAACCTAAGGATGTGGAAAAGAGAAATAGGATCCAAGATCCATGATTCCCTTGAGCAGCTGACCCTTCTGGTATGTCTGCCTTCAGACTTCCTTTTGCCCAAAACTAATATATAAACCCTTTACTTCTACAATCTATTGCTTAGTCAGGTTTTCTGTTGCCTGAAACAGGGTACCTTCCCAACTAATTTAATAATGTAAAAGGAGTAATAACTCAAAATTACAAAAAAATGTATTACAAAAAAATGTAATAACTCAAATCCAAGTCTGCTGACTTCCAGCCCTAGACGCAGATGGTAATGATACCACCTCAATAAACACTAACTCAAACTGGACAGTTCTGATGCAGACATGGTCAGGTGTCCTGCAGACAGTAGTCCTGGCCATGCTATAAGAGGTCGAAAACTTTGTTTTACTTGTCCACTTTACCATCAAAGTTTTCTACTTACTCACCTCCAGGAGCTATATTCTGCTTCTGCTCCTACCACTTCACCAAAACTGCCCTCATCAAGGATACCAGTTGCTTCCTCTGTCACAAAATCTAGTAACTGCCTTTCCCATTTTCCTCCCTTCTTAGCTACCACCCTCCTTATCAATCTTATCCTTTGGTTCACCATCTTCTGCTTGTCCTCTGAAGATGCTACCACAGGCCCTCTTATCCCTGGATGATATCTATTACCTTAAATTACAATTTGTAGGTGATGACACCCCAGTCTAGAACTTCATCCAAAACTTCATCCTGAACGCCTACCCTTCAAATCCATCAAATCACATACCTTCACGCTCAACATGAAAAAGTCTGTACACATCACTCTCAACTTTATACCTGATCCTTCTCTACTGCTTCCTAACTCATGAAGTAATGCTACCAATCATGAGGCCAAAAGTGGTTTCTCTCACTGCCATAGTATAAGCCATCTTCATTTCTCCTCTGTCTACTGAATTACACTCCTCAATGGCTTTTCCAAATCTGCCTGTTCTCCTCCTCTCACACCAAGAATTGGCAAACTACAGCTTGCAGCCTGCTTTTATAAATTAAGCTTGATTAGGATACAGACATGTTCATTCATATGCCTATGTTGCTTTTGCATTACAATAGCAGAGTTGAACAGCTGTGACAGAAACCATCTGGTCCTTTTCTAGAAAAGGTTTGCTGACCTCTGCTCTAAACTGAGGCCACAACCAAAAGCCATAAAGACCAAAATCCACAATGGTTCAGGAAGCTGTGATCTGATTCCTACCTTCTGTATCATCTCTTGTTACACTCCCGGTTTTCTATGCTTCAACCATAATGCGCTTCAGTTTCCTGAGTTCAACTGTGCTGTACTTCTTCAGTTTCTTGAGTGCAACTATCTTACTCTAATTTCAGGGTCTGTGTGCTGCATCTTTTAAGGCAACCCAACCCAACCCTCCTCCATTCCTGCCTTCACTTAACTCACCTCTACCCTTTTCTCATGTTTCACCTTAAACATCCTTAAACATAGGCTTCCATTAACTTCTCCAAATTAAATGAGTCCACTAGTGCTCATAGCCTACTTTGCTGATAACATTCAGCTTGACCTATAATCGTATCACCAGTTTTGTTTTCCTCAAGACCAGTGATTTTCAACAGGTATGCCATGAGAGGATCTTAGGTTGTGCTGTAAAATTTTTTAAAGATCAAATTATTTTTGAAAGAAGTTCAAAGCAAAGTATATTCATTTTACTTTATCTTTTGATCAACATAAGTGTGCTACAGAAGTTTAACTATAGGTTCAAGTGCGCTGTCAGATAGAAAAGATTGAAAACACTGCACTAGCCCATAAGCACTGTCTTGTCTTTATTTCTTCTCTATTCTCTCTCTGAGCATATGTCTAAACTTTTACCACTTATTTAAGCGCCAAGATATGCTAACCAGTTCATATTGTGCTCCTCTGTCACCAAGAAGGAATCAGATATAAATCCTCTTATTTTGCTCCAGACCTACTTTCTTTTCTCTTTCATCTTTTCTTTCTCCTTAAGCCAAAACCTATCTGTGCTCTTGACCCCCGCTCTTCCTGGTCTTGTGCTCTGCCTCATCAGTTAGGTATTGTCACTTCTTTTATTAATTTAACTCATAAAGGCAGATTGACACAAAGTAACTGCACTTATTCATTATGTTGCATCAGATGAGTCATAATCATTCCATCACTAGCTGACTACTATATGCTAAGACAGCAGGTTATAGCTCTTCCATATTTGATATCCCTGATGAAGAGGGAGCTTTTGAAGCATCATAAATAAAGAAGTGATGTTGTCATCCTGTCCACTCCAGCTTCTTTGAACTAAGTAGTGCTTAATATTGGCAAGGGAAGAACTATGGGCTGTGAGTGGGAATGAGAAACAGTCACAAGTAGTCCTCTCTCCCTCAAAAGTCAACTATCAGGGATACCCATCAATAAATGAACCTTGCCATGGTGATTTGATTCTAGTGGTTAAAATCAGACTTTTTGTTTTTGTTTTGAGACAGAATCTAACTCTGTTACCTTGGGTAGAATGCCATTGTTCACAGCAACCTCAAACTCTTGGGTTCAAGCACAAACTCTTGACTCAGCCTCCTAAGTAGCTGGGACTATAGGCACCAGCCACAAAGTTTGACTAATTTTTCTGTTTTTTCAGTAGAGACGGGGTCTTGCTCTTGTGCAGGCTGGTCCTGAGCTCAGGTGATCTACCCACTTCAGCTTCCTAGGGAGCTAGGATTACAGATGTGAGCCACCTGGCTGGCCAAAATCAGGCTTTTTGTTTTCTTCTTTCCCAATATGACCTCTAAATACAAGCCAACAGAGAATCCTAGGCCTCATATCCTCCTATACTATTGTTACCTCTGAGTTTTCAGTGTCGTTTCTAAGTCACAGAAATCAATAAATAATAAAATACAGAAAACAGAAGAAAAATGAATGGAATGGAACTGCTAGCTGATAAATGGCTGGTGAGCTTCAGGACTGAGGGAGAGAGGGGTAAAGGTGAGGACTATCAAGTCAAACAAGACCACAATTTAAAATAAATATTATCATAAAGCACTTTTCAATTTTTGAAGTCTAGCTAGAAACTTTCAGAAAAGAGCAGAGACCATAGCAATATTTCTCATATCTACACAACCATTTCCTTCTCCCCCTAACAAAAAACACGCACTTAGCAACTGCTTTGCATGAGTTATGAGACAAAGACAGAAAATAAAAGGCAATGAAAACTCTTTAGACCTATTTTACCTTAAAGCAACTACTACTTGTAGTTTGATCTTTTAGCCATGCTCATTAATACATATTACTGTTAATATCCTTGAAAAAAAAAAGTGTAAGCATTAAACATTTTAAGGACCTTTCACAAACCAAATGACGGTAGGTTTTTATTAACATATCTTACAATGTTGATTATTCTTAGTTTTGTAATTTCTGCTTAATTATAAAGATTTAGCTTCTACAGTAATGTACTGTATTTAAATGATCATTCATACAAGATATCACACCAGTACATTTTTTTTTTAATAATATACACACATCACTCTAACTTAGACCTGTAATTTTTAAAAGTGGGTTTATAAATGGGACTTATAAAAGTTATGGGAAAAAATTAAAGTTCTAGTTTAGCAGCATGCATGTATGTATTCAAGTACATTTTTCAACCAAGTACTTTTTTAAAATTTACTGGTGACTAATTCACCAATATCAAAATAAACACTATCAAATATCCGAATTTTAAAGTTAAGGCTAATATTTTCACTTCACATCCATATGCACAACCATAAAACATTCCATTTTAAATAAGTAGTAACCAAAGTCTGAATACATTATATGTGTATATATAACATCAGAATTTCATACTGTAGAATTACTCAAGATCATGAATCCTGTAACAGTATTTACCAGAGATGTAAATTAGCATTTTGCTCTTCAACCACACTTACAAATGGTCTGGTGTTCATAATGATCAATGCAAAAACTATGACAGGCTGAAATTAGGATACAGTATTTTAAAAAGTAGCAATGTGTTGGAAAGGACAGCTATTTAGTCAAACAGAATCATTCTAGTCTTACAGAAAATTATCTTAATAATTTGGAAATGTATATAAAAATAGCAAGCTATTTCCAGGTATTTTATTGTAGACCTATAGGTAATTTTTTGACTTTTTGAACATATTTGAATATGTACTTCTCTGTTTTCCCTATTTTAATGCAAGGCCATCATTTAATGTTCACTTTCACATTCTGTAATATGTTATTACAAAAATTTTTAGAACACAGGTCTGATGTTATTTTTACATTTTTCATTAGATTTTTTAAAGTTTATTTTTACATGTAAAAATGTAATTTTATATAACAATCCATGGAAGTCCAAAGTACCAGGAATTGCTTGATAGCACTATACATGAAATAATCATCAAATTACTGAATCATCTGGGGAAAAAAATCTTGGTAGCAATATATAACATGCTTTTCTATAATCTTCCTTCCCTACTTAAGAAAGTGGGTTTTAGCTTAATCATTCCAATTCTTACTGATTTAAAACCCTGCAAACACAAATTGCTTTTCACAGCAGATTCTGAGAAGAACGCAGATGCATAGTTCATTCATGAGGGCCATTACCACTGAGCCTTTTTCCCCCTTTTAGGAAACTAAGCTGAATTAGCAGTGATTACACTGCACAAATGCAGTATAGCTGAACCTCTTGAACTGACAATTAAGTTCAAAAACTTATGGTGCATTTGTAGGGAAGTCTGAGCATTTCTAAACCAATCATCAGCAAAAACTTGGTTGTTAATAAAAGGTGGGCATGCACAAAATCTGTCATGAATATGTTCTTAAATCTTTTGATTTTATAGATAAATCTATATTTTTTACCACTTTAGTAATTCATCCAATTGAAATGGCAAGTTTTTATTTTTAAGGACTCCCCACCAATACATAAACAACCCCCCCCAAATGTACTCTACTATATTAACAGCAGCTATCTACTTATTTTACAGCTATTTCAATTATTTACCTGGGGAGAACATTTATGAAATTCCTGAGAATGAATTAAGTTTTCAGCAAAGCTTTAAACTTTTAACATATTCTTCACAATAAGAAAAATTTTACAGTTCTACTATTAGACCAACTTTTACTATACAATATTTCACAAAAATCATGTTTTACATTTTTTTCTAATTACATACAGCAAAATTCTCAAATCAACACAAGAATGAAAGAGGAAAAAGATGCATTATGCTTAGTAGATGCAAATTAAAACACACAGAGAGAGGCAGTAAAACTTCAAATAAATCACACCCACTCTAAGTATCAATGAATAGCTGATATGCATTTTGGGGAGAATCACTTCTGAATGATTTTGTGAACAAGTTGTGCTTATTAATTGTGCACTTAAAAAAAATGACCACTAAGAAATAATTTAACTTGTTATTTGTTAAGTTCTCCATATACTTAAAAAAAAAAAAATTACTATACCATTAACGTGATTACCAAGCACCTAATTTTGGAAAGGCTTCATCATGTATTTTTTTTCTTTTTCTCCCTCAGTAAAAGCACTAATCCCCCAAATTAAATTAAAGCTTATTGTCGACAAAATAAATTCTTAATGAAAATGATGATATAATGCAATGCTGAGGTGGTGAATCATAGCCCATTGTAATGTGGACCCCATCTTTTATTGATGTGATCAAAAGTATGAGAAATCCACTGTTGCTCAAGAACTTTGTATCTTTCCTTACAAATGTAGAGAGGTTTGCCTCGCCTAGAATAAAAAGAAAAAAAAAGTATTAAAAATAATACTACGAAGATTCCATAAGCATTTCTTTTCTTAATAGATTCTTTGTGGCAGAAATCTCACAGAGTAATTTGGTTTACTTCATATTTTCTCAGGATGTTGATAGGAAGACTATCTCAAAAACTCAGAATTAATGACTACTAGAAATTCTTAATATTAAAAAATTTATAATTACAAAGCCAGGAATGACACTGGTTTTTACTCACCAAACTTCAATAAAACTCCTGGATATATATATATATTTATAACTAACCTGAGATCCCGGTCTTCCTCTCCATGAGCATCCAAATACACAGAACCCCAGAGGCAGAAGCGGTGACCTCTTATGATGATAATTACTGATGCATTGATCAAAAGGAAAATTCCTGTTCCAGCACCACAGTTCTGAGAATGCTAAAAAGTCAAAAATATGTCAATGAACTTCATCATCAAAGGAGCTTTATAACAAAATCAAGACTGTCTTCGTTAAATTCCTTCTTTAAATTTTTAATATGATTACATCTAAGTTAAACTTACAACCCTATCCCCAATACTTTAATATTAATAGATTAGGAGGGATTTGGGTAAGGATTAACTAGGAAAGCAATTAAGAGCCAACCTAATTCAGAGGCACATATCCCGAACAGCACAGAAGACTGTTGTGTTACAGCACATTTAAAAGTATGTAACATGAAAGGTCAGTAGGAGAAAGAAGAACTGTACTTAACAAACTTTAGTCACATCAAGCCTCAACAGACTTTTTTTTAAACCCTTCTACTGGATTAAAAATAACAAAAGCAAAAACAAAACATAATCCCTAAATGTACTATATATTTAATTCAAACAGAAGTTGAATTTGAAGAGTTGGCATCGTATATATATTACATTTCCATGTGATAAGACATGTTGAGTTTTCGCAAACTTTATGTTATTTACTATTGCTTACCAATACGCATTCACAGTAACTTTGTTGCTTGCAGCAAAGTCCTTTCAGGCATACAAAAGTACCACAAACAAGGCAAACAGCAGGATCTTTAGGAACCTTGGTGCAGACACTACAGGTTTTTCTATGGTAGTACTGAAAAATGGTGTTGTAATTCTCAGGCAACTGTAGTAGGTGGGGTAATTTCCATCTTGACTCTTGGATAAGCAAGGCCTAAAACATTGTCCAAAAATATTCATTAGGCCAATGTATTTTTAGTCGCTAACCAAAAATAATTTTTAAAAGGACTTTTTTTGTAAGAAAGGAACATGTGCCAAAAATGTGACATTTTCTTTATTAATGTTCCTCTCGTTTCCATTTTATAAATGACTAAAATAGTACATCAGTAATTATCATTCTCTATTTTAATGTTTTGAATTGCAATGTTATACTTTCTAAAATTAATCACTATAAAAAATTTAAACTTGTTATTACTTTAAAAAAAAATTAACTATCATTAAGCATGCAGGTTAGATCTAAGTATTTATCACTTTAAATAAGCCTAATACAAAAGTTTTAACAAATTATACATTTTTAAAAACCAAGTTTTAACCTTTATCAGATAAATAACATATTAGCCTTTTCTTTAGAGAAGATCATGATTATAACTCATTATTCCTATCTTAATACTATTTTAATACTTTCTCATTTATAATCTCCTTCCTAGAATACTACGTACAATTCGTTACACCTCAAGCTGTTAAGATCTTTTGTATTCATAAATATTGGGCTACAATTCTTGTCATAAATTCCTTGCTATAAGTGTGAAACAAATGTCAAATTAGTTCAATATCTGCAATCTGCAGTTATATAAAAATATTAGTAATAGCACTAACTTTTTCTAGCTGCAACGCCATTCACACTTTAAATAAATAAAATGTAGTATAAATTTATTCTCTTAAGATACTGAAAAAACGACAGGCAATTTATAGAGTGATTTTCATATTATCTACAGCCAGTAATGATACATCTAAATCAATATAGTAAAAGTGTCCATAGGTGCTAGGGCTTACTGTTTATCACTGAGTTCATAAGGACAAGAACAATATAGGTTTACAATATGCTATCTGCCAGGACTCAGTGGCAAACCCTGGACCTCAGAGATGGCATGGTCGGTAAAGGAGTTGATTACATTAGAACCCATCCGTCAATGGGAAGGGATAAGATTTGGTTGTATGTTACCCAGAAGCCCACACAACACTGCCTCTAATCAAAGAATTTCCTTCATAAAGCAAGATGTAACACAAAAGGTTCTGTCTAAAGAATCCACTGATCTTAACACATACTCAAATCATCTGGAAAAATTAAGTGGTTTTTAAAATAATGACCTACTAAATTTATTTTTTATCAGTACCATAAAATTTATGAAATTCATAAAATTTAGGAATTGGTAGAGCAGTGGTTCTTAACCTTCCTAATGCCATGACCCTTTAATACAGTTCCTCATGCTGTGACCCCAAACCATAAAATTATTTTCATTGTTACTTCATAACGGTAATTTTGCTGTTATGAATTATAATGTAAATATCTCATATGCAGAATGGTCTTAGGCGATCCCCTGTGAAAGGGTCATTCAACCCCCAAAGGGGTTGCGACCCACAGGTTGAGAACTGCTATAGTAGGTGCCAGCTGGAAGAAAACACCTACAGAGTGAAGTAATATGCTCCTACAGAATGAGGTATATGATATAAACAACCACCAGGATATATGGGTGATCTTTCTCAAGGCTGGAACACATAGGATATGGGATAAATGGGTGAAAAGTGCTTGAGGTACCGCTCATGATTACACGTAAAAGTATAGTTTTAAATTTCTGCTTGACTGCTACGTGGACTCTTCTGTGGTTTTAGTACCTAAGGAAGTTGTGTACTATTCTCTATTGGGGGATATAATAATAGTTACACTGAATGGAAACTAAATGTCATCTGACCCTTCTAGGTCAGACTGACCCTGACTATCAAGAAGAGTACAAATATTGCTATTTAATTGGTAGCAGTATTTTGAAACTTAGAGACCCATCCCCCACCATGTGCTAAGCTTGATAAGCAAAAATTTAACACAAGACTATTACATCCTTATATAAGCAAGACAAGACCTATCACCAGAAGATTAGCCCTCTCTGAACAAAGGGTCACATCCTTGGTCAAATAAATCCAATCAGTTGAGGTGCTGGAAAGAAGAAAGTCATATATATTTAATTGTTATAAGCTGTAGCTTTAAGTCTACTTGCAAATCTTCTTACTTATCATGGCATGCATTTTTACAGTATTTTCCTTCTCTTTTCCTTTCTCTTACTATTAAATTCAGGTTTAAGCAGGTACCAAATAAAATCTTCCAGATCATCTAGGTATGAGTACAAAACATCAGAGAAACAACAGACATCTCCCAGAGCTTCTGGATGCTGGGAAGCCTGACCATGTAACATCTTTAGCAATTTGAGCAAGGCAGTGGCAGATGAGTGGAACTGAATAAAGATGGAAAGGCAAGCAAGATGGTGACAATCCTTGAATGCCATGCAAGTCCATATCTCCTTCTATAGGCAGTGGGGCATCATCACAGGTATTTAACTGGAAGTATGTTCCTATTTGAACTATATATGCTAGTTACTACTCTCCTAATGATTCAAGTTCAAAACCTTAAAGTCGTGTGTCTCTAGTTACCAAGTCCTATGTATTTTTCTCAAGTGTCTCTTGCATTCATTATTTTCTACATTCCAGTATCAGAAAATGAGTCCAGATTTTTTTTTTTTTAACCACCTAAACAATCTCTGGCTTCCTTTTATCTTTACTTTACTAAGAAGCTACCAGAATTACCTCCCTAAAACACTACTTTCATTTTATTATTCCATTTCTCAAAAACTGTAATTCTACTTACAGAAAAAAGTCTGAGCTCTCAACTGTGGCATACACAACTACTCACTGCTTCCCCTACGCTACCCTCCAAACCACGCATTTCCAACACAAACCCTCTTACCAGCTGATCGAGCAGCAAAAGCCCAGCAAATTTTAAAGTTAAAGACATGACCTTTTAGATCTGCTAATCCAAATCATTTTATTTTTAAATGTGAGCCAGTTCTCCTTCAAATAAGAATACAATTCCATATCTACTTTTTTTTTTTTTTTTCTTTTTTGAGATGGAGTCTCAAGCTGTTGCCCTGGGTAGAGAACCATGGATGGCATCACAGCTCCCAGCAACCTCATACTCTTGGGCTTAAGCGATTCTCTTGCCTTAGCCTCCCAAGTAGCTGGGACTATCGGTGCCCGCCACAACGCCGAGCTATTTCTATTTTTTTGTTGTTGTTGTTCCAGTTGTCATTGTTGATATACTGGCCCAGGCCAGGTTCGAACCCCCGGCCTCGGTGAATGTCACCAGCGACCTACCCCAATTCCATATCTACTTTAAAATTCCTTAGTATCTTCCAAGTCTAATGCAATGATTATTTAAAATAGTCAAAAAAAAATCTGTGACCCAAAACAAACTAAAAGTAACAGCTAATACCTTATCTTTGTTAACTGAAGTATTTTTGCTTTTATACTTATAAGTGAAATTTGCATAAGTAAACAACTTTTTCAACTTAATCAGTTTAATAAATGCTTCCAAGAACAGATAACATGTAATAAAAATTCTTCATTATTCCCTTACCTATTAGCATATCGCCATTGTGGCAAGTGAGTACTACTCTCTTTACATACCTTTCCTTGTTCTGAATGTCTTTCAGTAAATGACTTTATCTCACAACACCACTGAGTTATAATATCAAATGCTGGAACTGGCCAATCCAGGCAAGAGGCACTGATGAATGGATGTTCTGTTTGGTAAAACGTTGGCAGAAGTCCCAAGCAGCTGGCGAGAACTGAAAATTCTTCTTCTTCCTTTAGACATGAAATAGAAAATATTCAAGATATTTCATCAAGAATATTTCCCCTATGGTGCATCTTAGAATGGGTACAGGCGATTGCACTAATGTACACAGCTATGATTTAACAATAAAAAAAAAAAGAATATTTCCTATTACAGATATTTGAAGTGTCATCTTCGCCAATTATTTTGGGACAATAAAAACTTTCTTAACTGAGTCAAGTGAAAAATAGTAAAGATCGTAGAAGATGCAAAGAAGAGAGAAAACGGTTCCTAGTTATTTTAGCTAAATAGCCCCCAAATTTCTCTTTAAAATTTACGAGTCATAGCCTCTATTTTTTAATTTATGAGTTACCACATATCTGATGAATACATTCTACAGACCCCAGCTACTCTTTGAAAACAAGTGTTAATTTGGAGCAAAAAGAAAGTTACTTTTGGTTACAAACACATAGGCTGTCAGTGTGGATTAACAACAATAGTGAAAAGATTGAATTCCAAAAGGCAGTGCTAAATAATTTCTCTGGACTTTGAATGAGTATGAAACAAGTGGAGTTTAAAAAAAAAAACTTTGAGAGATCTAGGAGTCAGGCAATCTGAAGCTCTATTCACTAACAGAATAACCAGAGGTATCAGGGTCCAAGGACTCATACTCTAAAAGCTGAATTTTAAGAAAGTTCGTTAGTCTTACAAGCATAAAAATATATTCTCCAATCCTTCTTTATTTAACTGAAAGACCATGTAGGAAGCTATCTCCTTTGTCTGCTGGATCAATTCCTATCATCCTCCAAGTTCCCCAAGGAAGCCTTCCCTGACTCCATATAAAGAAACCTCAGACCACAAGCTCAGATAAAAGTAATTCAGATAAAAGTAATCCTTCCATACCTTGTAAACTTCTAATTTTGTGCTTATATTTTCTATTAATAACTTTAAAAATAAATTAGACCTCACGAGAAGACTGTGAGAGTTCCCTGTACGTAAGGACCTTGTCTCTCCAGTACTTGCACATAGTAGACATTCAATAAAATGTTTGCAAAACTGAACTAATTATGCACATTTAAGTGCAAAGTTCTGAAATATGGTTCAAAGTAAAGATAAAAAAACAAAAGTACAGGCAGGCTGAAAAAGACATTAATTTTAAATTCTTGAATTGAGGCTGCAAATCCTCCATTTATACAGCTATACCAAGAAGGCATTTTTAAAACAACTGAAGTATAATTCACAATATAGTAACTAAAAATACATTACTATATATGATATATAAAATATATATGTAAAATATATCATATATAATGATTAATCATATACCTTTATTGAGGCATAATTTATAAATCATTCCCATTAACCATATTGGGTAAATGTATAGTCATGCAACCACCACCTCTATCTACCTACCTACCTACCTATCTACCTATTTTAGAGATGAAGTCTTGTTGTATTGTCCAGGTAAAGTTCAGTGCTTAATCATCACTCACCAAATCCTTGAACTCCTGGATTCAAATGATCTTCCTACCTCAGCCTTCCAAAGTACTGGGATTATAGATGTTGGCCACTGTTCCCTGGCCCACCACAAAAAAATTTCAGAACAATTCTATCACCCCTCAAAATTTGCATGTGCCCCTAAGCAGTCAATATTGGTCCTTAATTATGGTCCCAAGCAACCCCCCATGTGCTTTTTGCCTCTGTAACAGGTTTTGGGTGTGTGAATATTTTATGTAAATGAAATCATGCAGTAGGTAATCTTTTGTGCCTGGCCTCTTTCACTTGGCATAATATTTTGAGATTCATTCATGTTACTGTGTTTATTAGCATCGCATTCCTTTTAATTATGAAGTAAAATTCCACTGTACATATGTTCCCATTTTGTTCAAGCATTTACCTGTTGATGGCTGTTTCTAGTTTTTGGCTATTAAGAATTAAGCTGTTATGAACATTCATTTTTAAGTCTGTATGAAGACATATGTTTTCATTTCTTTTGCGGCATACCTAGGAATGAAGTCCTGGTTTGTATTCTAAGCATGTGCTTAATTTTTTTTTAAAAACTGCCAAACTTTTTCCAAATTGTCTATACCATTTTGCATTCCTACAAGTAATGAATGAGAATTTACGTATTCCAAACCTTCATCAACACTTGGTATTATCACTTGTGATATTAACGTGTAATGAATAATAATATTGAGTCTCTTTTCTTCTATTTATTGACTTTTCACACATATTCCTTTGAGAAATGTCTATTCAAACTTTTTGCCCACTTTTGTGTTAGGTTTTTTGTTTTCTTATTATTGAGTTAAAAGAGATTTGGTATATTCTGAATATCAGTCCTTTGTCACACACTTTAAAAAAAAAATGAGATATAATTCATATATATAAATGCTACCCTTTTAAAGTCAATGTTTTTAGTATATTCACAAAATTGTGTGACCACTGCCACTGATTTCAAAATATGTTCATCACACCTAATGTAAATGAAATTATTTTCTTAATTTGAATTTCAGATTGCTCATAGCTAGTATATGGAAATACTTCAGGCTTCAAAGACCATAAATATGAATGTCTTAATTTCTACATCAAATTCTATGGAATCTAATGGCAGATAATGTTAGGACCATAATCCTATAAGCAGAGTTTGGGTTCACTTACTTTCTGGTTTCCTACTTTGTCACTATTTTGCCTACTTCCCACTGACCCACAGTTTCATGAAACTGGTTAAACCAGTAATAATTCATTCATCCATGTTTTAATATAATTGGCTACCAACCAAATATTTTGCTGCTATAAATACTGTCTTATTTGACCAATGTAACTTTTATCTTACTAATTTTTTTTAGAGACAGGGACTTATTCTGTTGCCTAAGCTGGAGTGCAGAAGCATGATGACAGCTCACTGTAGACTCAAACTCCTGGGCTCAAGCAATCCTCCTGCTTGAGCCTCCTGTGTAGCTAGACCTAAAGGTGTACATCACCATACCTACTAAACCTTTCAAAGAATATTTAAAGCAAATGGTGTTAATGATACAAATATCAGTAAGACTGAATACTATGATCCTATTTAAGAATTAGACACATATGTTCCCTGATCTAATCTAAAACTGCTCAAATAGCCAACATTGGTAAATTTTTTTTTTTTTTTTTTTTTTTTGAGATAGGGTCTCACTCTGTTGCCCCAGGCTAGAGTACCATGGGATCAGCCTAGCTCACAGCAACCTCAAACTCCTGGGTTCAAGCAATTCTTTAGCCTCAGCTTCCCTAATACCTAGGACTACAGACATCCACTACAATACCTAGCTGATTTTTCTATTTTTAGTAGAGATGGGGGTCTCACTCTTGCTAGGCTCATCTTGAACTCCTGAGCTCAAGCGATCTTCCTGCCCTGTCCTCCCAGAGTGCAAGGATTATAGGTGTGAGCCATTACACCCAGTCCAACATTAGTAACATTGTCATAAAAATGGGTGGATGCTAACTAACACAGAAATAACAAAAATATTAAAAACCTGTAAATATTCTAAATATTTATTCCTTTAAGTGGGACTAACATATACTGAAATGGCACATATATAATAGAGAGACAGAAGTGTTACAGTATATACCAATATATTTCAAAAAATAGCTAGTAGTAAAAATAATGCTCCCTAGTCTCTACCCCAAATTATACCTGGCAGCTAGGCAAATCTTCCCCAAAAAGGTGGTGCTGAAGAAGGCTGGTGATTCTGAGGAAAGGTAAGCAGAAGTCCTGTAAGTATTTTTCCATGGATTCAGGAGACCAAGCAATAGGAGTAACCTAAAGTTAAAAAAGAACATTTAAATAATTCATTCTATAGTAAACGCAGTATAAAAAATTGTATTCACGATGGCAACAAAATTTAATTTTTTAACCTAAGTAACATCACATAGGATTTTAGCAAAAGCATTATTACCATTGCACATTCTTGAGGTCCTTCTTCATGGTATAACTTTCCTTTAGATAGTTCATTTATCACAAAGCTCAATAATACTTCATAAGACTTTTCCGCATCACATGTATTCTGGAAAAAAAAATATATTAGTGACACTGGTCACTGAAAATTATAAAAAATTACACTGGAAATAATACTCTTTAATGAGTAGAAGATAATTGTGATTATGTTATTTTTAAGCACATAAACTTCAATTTTTCAAAATCTGAGTAAAACCATACACCTCTGGATTTACAATGTACTAGGTGGCTATTCAAATACAGGTGGTGCCTGTGGCTCAGTGAGTAAGGTGCCGGCCCCATATGCTAAGGTGGTGGATTCAAACCCGGCCCTGACCAAACTGTAACCAAAAAACAGCCGGTCATTGTGGCAGGCACCTATAGTCCCAGCTACTCGGGAGGCTGAGGCAAGAGAATTGCCTAAGCCCAAGAGCTGGAGGTTGCTGTGAGCTGTGACGCCGCGGCACTCTACCGAGAGCAACAAAATGAAACTATGTCTCTAAAATAAAAAAAAAAAGCTACTCAAATACTTCTTTAAAAGGTAGCATATAAATTCCATAATTATATGTAAATGAACAGATATAAATCATGCCTTTTGATCCAGTAATTCCCACTTGTGGGAGTTCTTCCTAAAGATATGATCCAAAAGAAAAAAAACAGTTATACATACAAAACATTCATTGAAGCACTATAATAGGAAAACAAACAAGAACAAAACAAAACACACAAAAAAAAACAACAAAAGTAAGACTGTTACCTAAATTATGCAATATCAGTTCAAAAGAATAGTTTATAAGCAGTGAATATGACAAATTTGAATGGAAAATATGCAGAAAATATTTACAATGTTAAAAACGCCAAATAAATACATAGATAGTCACTACCGGGGTATAACATATGCATGTAATGAAAGAAAATATGGACCACAATGTTTTTCTTTTACAATGTCCCTCAAATTCCTTGAAGAGAATTTGTTAAAATAATTTACTGCAAAAATAAAATATGATAATATATTTATTACAGAATGAACAATCTATAACTTAATCTCAGTGACTACTTCCATTTTTATAAGAAAGGAAAATAACTGTTATTTGTAAATTCAAGTTTACATTAATAAAATCTTTAAACACAAAGAAATGAACCTGTTTTTATATTCTCTGAAATATCAGAGGAAAAGCATAACATACAAATTACAATAAAATATAAATTGGGATAAAGTCATAACTGCTATCATGCCATTTATTCTACTCATTATCTCCTGCTTAAAAATGCTAAAATATAAGAACTGAATAAACATTAAGGAATATAAATTTATGCTAAACTATTAAGGCATCAATATTCCTGGACTACAGTACTTGTCATTTGATGGTACTTGGTCTTTCTACATTCCTCGATTCTTCATTCATGTTATTTTGCTCTTTTCAACTAGCTTGTAAATTCCAAAATGTCAGGAACTATGCTTTCTATTTTCCATATACCCTTCTGCATAACAAAAATCTGAGATATAAATACCTGCTAACTAATTGATATAATTTACTGTGGTAATAGTGAAGTTTTTGACCTTGAAACCTGTCTGGATGTTCTTCTTTAGATAATCAATTGTTTGCATTATCTTTAAATTATTCCTCTGCTTTCTGCCACATTCACTCAGCTATGTAGCATGATCCCCTGATTTTAAATTATACAAAGTCTCTGACTCTGCTACTGCTCCCATTATATCCTGTGACTTTCTCTCCTCTTGCCTATATATAATCAACAGCATGATCACTTGCTAAATGTGATGACCTGTAGGTTACATCTGATTTACAAGAATCAATCTCCTTAAATATCAAAACAAAAATATCTTTTTAAAAAATTTTAATCAAATCACTTCTCAAATAGGCCAAATTCCCTTAAATTCAAAATGTAGACTACTCAAAAGAAAATATTACTCAAGATTTACTACTTATTAATCAATGTGGTATGTTTAAGGCTCTCTAAATACACAATCTAGCCTAAAAGCTTCCCAATTCAGTACACTCCTCTGAGTATAACAACAGAAAAGTATTTGAAAGAACAGTACTTTACATTTAGATCACCTAAATAAGGTAGTGAGTGATAATTAGCTTTTAAATCATTACTATCAAATACATTTTAGGGACTTCTTAACACATGGCAAGTTCTATACCAGATCGGAAAGTTAAATATAATCTAATGTTCACTGTTTTATATTGAAAACTCTTCTCTCACCAGAAAAGTTGAATGGGATAAAAATAGTTTAATTTCACACACACAGAAAAAACAGGAAAGCATATTTTATAAAGGCAACCTACAAATAAATGAAAGAGGAGGCTCGTGAAGCTTAGAAAAGAGGATTTCTGAAACAATGGATAAAAGACTTAGAATCAAGATCAGAAGGACCCTAAGGGAGAGGTGGCAAAGTGTAAGGATTAAATAAATGAAAAGGATCAAAACTTGAGAGACGCAAGAGAGTCTGTGTTAGGTGGAATGCTTTGTCTAAATTAGAGTGCTCCTTAAACATTTTGGGTGAGAGCCCTTTTCAAATATTTTAGTGCTATTATCCCACCCCCCAGCAAATAAAACAAAATCTATCCAAAGATCCCAGATTAAGAAATTCTAGTATAAAGACTCAGCAGAAATTCCAACCAAAAGAGCAGAATTTAGCCCCAACTGTAATAATGATTTTTTTCAGCAGAACTAAACCTCTATCAAATTAACTCTAATACCCCTTTAGATGTGTGTGTGTGTGTGTATGTACCGCATATACTCGAGTATAAGCTGACCCCCTTAATTTTACCCTAAAAACTGGGAAAACTTAGTGACTCGAGTATAAGCCGAGGTGGAAAATGCAGCAGCCACTGGTACATTTCAAAAAATAAAAATATATACCCAAAACAATTATAATAATTGAGGAATCAGTAGGTTAAATGCTTTCCAATATTTATTGCTAAAGAAAAACTGTAAACTAGCAACAACAACTTTAAAACTTTAAATAAAGTGCAGAAAACCATAGCTTAACAGGTAATCAAGCCTACCTCTTCAGCTCAGCTGCGACTTGTGGACTGAGCTGAAGCACTGCCCCCTCAAGCAGACGGCAGAAGACGACTGGAGTCTACATGCATTTGATTAGGTGCGCACGCACCGAATCAAATAACCTGTATGACCCGAGTATAAGCCGAGTTCGGGTTTTTCGGCACAAATTTTGTGCCGAAAAAACTCGGCTTATACTCGAGTATATAGGGTATACATATATCATATCTGTATTTTTATTACCCTCAGCCAAATTAAATCTGGAAAAAAATAAATTTTCGTTAGAATTATCATACTTAAGCATAAGGAACCATAGAGATAGAATGAAAAAATGGAAGAAAGGAAGAGAAGAAGGAAGGAAGGGGGTGAGACTAGGAAAGATGAAAAGGAAGAAGTGAGGAAAAAAGAAGAATGAATGGTGCAGAAACCTAAGTCCTTACAGAGGTCACAGAGGGTTTTTTTTTTGTTTTTTTTAAGACAGTCTTGCTCTGCCACATGGGCTAGAGTGCCATGGTGCTGTCAGACTGCTGTTAGCCCTAGCTCACAGCAACCTCAAACTCCTATGCTCAAGCAATCTTCCTTTTTCAACCTCCTGAGTAGCTGGGACTATAGGCACCTGCCACAATGCCTGGCTAATTTTCTGTTTTAGTAGAGATAGGGTCTTGCTTTGCTAAGCTGGTCTTAAACTCCTGAGCTCAAGGGATTCTTCCACTTCAGCCTCCCAGACACAGTGGTATATTTCTAATTAATGTTCTGATAAGAATCTGCCTCATATTAAGTGTTTTATTAAGTATTGTTAAAAATAGCTAACAATTACAAAATTGAGAAAAAAACCTAGCAGAAAAGTTACCTAAATTACATCATATTCCTTCCATCATAGACTGACAATTATCTAATTTTTTGTCATTAAGTTTTCATTTTAGTAAATACTCCAAAGAATAGATTAGACCCAAATTATACTGGTAAATGTTTTAAATGTATAATTTTTCATGATGAGAACTCTTACTAATCATGATTTGAGCATTTATTTATTTATTTTTGCGAGACAGTGTCTGTCACCCTCGGTAGAGTACCGTGGCATCATATCTCACAGCAACCCCAAATTCCTGGACTCAACCAATCCTCCTGCATCACCCTCCTGAGTAGCTGGGACTATAGGCATGCACTACTACGCCTGAAGAGTTTTTCTATTTTTTGTAGAGATGGGGGTCTCACTCTTGCTCAGGCTAGTCTTGAACTCCTGAGCTCAAACAATCCACCCACATCTGCCTCCCAGAAGATGTCAGGCCTGAGCCACTGTACTCACCCTCAAAATCTGGTTCTTTGAAAAGATCAACAAAATGATAAACCTTTGGCTAAACTGATCAAAAGAAAAAAGAAATTACTAGAATAAAATGGAGATTTTATTACCAACCTTACAGAAACGAAAACTACTATAAAGAAATAGTGTGAATAACTGAATGCTAACCAATTAGATAACTTAGATGAAATGGACAAATTCCAAGAAAGACACAAAATACCAAATCTGACTCAACAAGGAATAGAAATGCTGTGAATAGAGCTACTATGGTATGAATGTATGCCCCGCAGTTCACGTGTTGGAAACTTAATCTCCAATCCAACAGCAGTTAGAAGTGAGATCTCTAGGAGATGATTAAAAAGAGCCCTCATGAATGGATTATGCCATAACTGTGGGAGTAGATTAGTTATCTCTAGTTAGTTCCCGATGAAACAGAATGAATTTAGACTCTTCCTCCCTCCCTTCCTTCTTCCCTCTTCTCTCTCTTTTCTCCCCCTCTTACACACACACACACACACACACACACACACACACGTGCGCACCCTACACTCTCTCATTCTCTCACCCTTCTACCACAGGATGACAAAGCAAAATGACCTTTGCCAGATATTCAAGCCCCTCCATCTCGGGCTCCCCAGCCTTCAGAACTGTAAGAAATAAATATTATTTAAAAACAATAAAAAATTTAAAAGACAGATACAGAAGGCTTCCTTGTGCAAGGAAAACATTTTTAATTATTTTTAGCCTGTAAGTACTCCATTTTCAATTATAATACTATTAATTTGATTTTGTCTTTGAAACACCTACTCTTATTCACTCTTATCTTCAACGTAAATGACTGCATCAAACTATTAAATGACAAATTCAGAAGAGACAAACCTTTTTGAGAGCTCCCATATGTTTCCAAGCTGACCTATCTTCCTCACTGCATTTAACTGAAAGTGCCGCAAGAGCCTGTGTGTACAGGAGGGTAAAAAGTACCTTCACAATGCAGGTGAAGTGATCTACAAGAGAAAAACATCATTATTTCTTTGAAATCTAGACATTTTGTACTCAAGATAACGTCACAAATATATGCTTTTCCTTGCATATATAACTGGTTTTGTTCAACATTTAAGCAGTTAATAAAATGAAATTATAATGTGTACTATTATATTTCTGCCTAACATCTGAAATTATGAAAGCAAAGTTCCTCTATTCATCCACAGAATATGTAAGAAAGTGGTCTTTTAGAAGACCAGAGTGCTAATGCCACTCAAGTTTGGAACAGCTATGGAATTTTGGCAGATCCCTTTACTGGGCTTCAAGCGCTCCATAACAATGCTTGAGAGTCTCAGTGTTTAAAACCAATATATCATCTACCTTTACTGTGATGTGGATCTTATAAAGTAAAAAAAAAAAGAAAAAAAAATCTTAACATTTAGGTTACTTTTTAGGTTTCAAATGCAATGCTATAGCAATATAAAACAGCAGTAACAATACAGAAAGTGTCTGGCAGCTTCTGAGATATATTAGATACTTAAATGGAAGCTCTAATAATCATAATTAATTTTTATTTATTTATTTTTTTAGAGACAGAGTCTCACTTTGTCACCCTTGGTAGAGTGCTGTGGCATCACAGCTCACAGCAACCTCCAGCTCTTGGGCTTAGGCGATTCTCTTGCCTCAGCCTCCTAAGTAGCTGGGACTACAGGCGCCCACCACAATGCCCGGCTATTTTTTTGTTGCAGTTTGGCCAGGGGCCAGGTTCAAACCTACTACCCTCGGTATATGGGGCCAGTGTCCTACTCACTGAGCAACAGGCACCGCCCCATAATTAACATTTATATTTACCCAATAACCCAGAAAATTTCTTCGAGTGTCTCATTCAATCCTCAAAACAGTCTCAAATGGTCAACTGAGCTTCAGAGGATAATGTTTGTGCCTTTAAACCTAATAAGCACCCAGATCTAAATTTGAATCCATACAGATCATTTTTCTTCAGGCTCAGCATTATATTATACTCCTCCCCTAGTAAATGGATTTACCATTTATTCAGCTTTTTTTTATGATTATTGCTTTTTTTTATTTTCACATACACATGTGTTCATTAGGCTTCCACTTTTTTCCTTCACAAAATTAAAAAGGCTTAAACTTCAATAACAATAACAATGTTTAACATAGGGACCAGAAACAAAAACCTCACAAAAAACGAACGAAGACAAATACATTCAGATCATTTATTCAGTTTCTGGAATCAGAACTTGTGGACATCTTGATACTTTCCTCTTTCTTCCCACATTAAAATAATCACTAAGTTCCATCAATTCTACTTTCTAAATATCTCTCAAGCCAATTCCAGTACCCTGGACCAGACTTCGATCTTGCCTATACCTAAAATCCCAGAGGAAGTGGTTGTGATGAGGACCCCAAAGACCACTTCCAGGCTTAATGATTCGTTAGAAGGACTCATGAGACTCAGTACAGAGTCATACTCATGGCTATCATGACTTACAACAGCAGAAGGATATAAGTTAAAATCAGCAAAGGAAAAAGGCACAGTGGGTGAAATCCAAAGGAAACTTACGGAGTCTTCTCCCCCGTAGAGTCACACAGGATGTGCTTAACTCCCCAACCAACAAGCTGTGACAGCATGTGTGAAATGTGCACCAGAGAATCTCATTAGAGACTCGGGGTACAAGGTTTTTACTGGGGTCATGGAAGCACTCTCTGCCTGGAATATACCCAAATTTCAGACTCCCAGAAGGAAAGCAGATGTGTTCAACATAACCACATGATTTGTACAAATACTTCAGGCATAATGAGCCACTCTTTTAAGTTGTGGGAATGATACAGGCCCTCCAAAAATCCAAGTTCCAGATGCCAGTCATAGCTCAACCTTATAAGCAGGTCTTTAAAAGGACAGCAGACAGGCCTTCTAGGTTAATTCTTTTCTGTACAGTAGTTCATCTACATCATCTCTTAGTCCCCTGCAATCTACTTTATTACTGCTGAATGATCTTCCCTTCCCCAGCTTTATTGAGGTTATAATTGACAAAACTGTGTACACTAAAGGTACACAATGTGATGTATTGGTATATAAGTATACATTGTGAAATGACTGCCATGATCAAGCTAATTAATATATCTATCACTTCACAGAGTTACCTTTGTTTCTGTGTGGATGCAGAGGATACATAAGATTTATTTTCTTAGCAATTTCTGAAAGTGTACAGTACACTATTACTAACTATACAGTACTTAGTACAGTATTAACTTTGGTCATTACATTGTACATTAGATCTCTACAACTTATTCACCTTACAACTGAAAGTATGTACTTTTTGACCAACATTTCCCATTTCTCCCACCTCCCTAACACCTGATAACCACCCTTCTACTTCTCTGTTTCAACTTGTTTAGATTCTGTATCCAAGTGTGATTACAGTATTCATCTCCCTGTGACTGGCTTATTTCACTTAGCATAATGTCCTCTAGGTTTATCCATGTTGTTGCAAATGGTAAGATTTCCTTCTTTTTTAAGACTAAATAATATTCCATTACACTTATATACCACATTTTCTTTATCCATTCATCCAATGACAGATGCTTAGTTTATTTCTATATCTTGGCTATCGTGAAAAAGCTGAACATAGGAGTTTATTAACAGTGATTTTATTTCCTTTGGATAAACATTCAAAAGTGAGAATGATCGATCCTATGGTAGTTCTACACTTTCAGAATGGCTTGAGCTAAGGAAGAGCAATAAAGAGAGAGAGAGAATGGGCCAAATTATGGAAATATTTAGATAATAGAAATTATAGGATTTAGCAGACCTTTGTAGGTAAACTGCGATGGTATCATCTCATTGTACAAAGGGTAGATGGTAGTAGCACCGACTAAAATGGGAAACAGAGGAAGAGAACAGCCTTGGGCAAGAAGAAATTTAACTTAATGTTATATATACTAAAAGTCTGAGGCATCTGGAACTCACTAGGGAGTTAGCTGTGAGTTACAGGTTTGGGAATCATCAGAGAATAGATGTAGTTGACGCTATGAGAAAGAGGATAAAATTGAGAAAGAAGGGAATATGAATTAAAGAATTAAAAGAATGGTGAAAGAAAGAGGTAAAGGAAAAAGAGCCTGAAAATGAGTAGAAAAAGAGACAGGAGAACCAAGAAAGGATGGTGTCATCAAAGTCAAGCAAAGAGTATGTCATCATTTTTAATAGGATGATAAAAATTATATAATTTGTTTACTAATTACAAACAAAAAGATCCTAACCAAGAAGCCATTTATATTGCTTAAAAACACCACTTGCATATAGCTACTTCTCAGTGCAAACTATTGTTTTTATTAAAGAGAAGTAACACACTAAGAGAAATGATAGCTACTACATTTTAGCTTTTCACTGTAGAAAAGTACTAATTTTGGTTGTTAGCAATTTTTCCATCTTGATTATCATCATTTTAAAATACAGTTAGCTCTCCATAACCCTGGGTTCCTCATCTGTGGATTCAACCAACCATGGATCAAAAAAAAAATTGGAAAAAAAGTGGAGGGTTGTGTTTGTATTGAACAAGTATAGACATTTTTCTTCTCATTTTAGCCTAAAAAATACAGTATACCAACTATTTACCTGACATTTACATGGTATTAGATATTCCACATAATCTAGAGATGATTTAAAGCACACAGGAGGATATGGATAGGTTATATGAAAATACTTTACCATTTTATATAAGGGACTTGAGTATCCATGGATTTCGGTATCCATGTGTGTGCTCCTGGAGCCAATCCCCCACAGATACTAAAGATAACTATACTTAAAGTAGCAGTTTGAAATCACAGCTTAAGCTTAAGCTCTCACATTCACTTGTTAACATTTAACATTTATTTATTTTTAGAATGCTTGCCATGTGCGAAACCTGTATCTTAGAAAAAAACAGACTCACTCAAATAATGTTTATATTAGGTCAACAGCCCTTCAAATGCAATTGTCAAAATTTAAAAAGAAGAAAAAGGATTAGACATCTGTTCTATATTAAAGGCTCAAAAACAAAAAACCACTATCAAAATACCTGAGGTTAAACAAAGGACAATCAATACTTACTTGAAATGCCTTAGAAGCAAACAGACTGTAGTTTCTTTAGGACAAGGTAGAGTACACGTAAAACAATAAAACCCCGAGGGAAGAGCTCACCAGTAAACAGAACCTAATCTGGAGATGGTATCAGACATTTTATTCTTTTCCCAAAATTATCAGGAAAGATTTTTGTAAAAATATATGCTAGTCCACCGCTTCCATAAAGCACTTTGCACATACTACATACAAACATCAGATCTTCTTACTCTTTCCTTTTATGATCGATCTAGAGTTACTAACTACAAATGCTGACTTTCTCCGAAAAGTCTAGCCTACAATAAAAATCACCTTGTGATGTGCTTGTCTGTGTGCTAAACTCAAATCCATTTTCTTTTTGACGAGTAAAGAATCCAAACAATTTAATCAGACTTCATTTGCCCTAAACAACATAAAACCAATAAAAGATCCCACATCCATCAAATAACGAGGAAGGTAGTTAATACTGTTCCCTTCGGTAAACTTCAGGCAACGGAATTTTAGGTCTAATAAATTGCCATTATTCTCGAACATTATATACAATATAAGATCTAAAGAGTCAAATAAAAATAACAGTATTCTTGAATTTCAAAACAGAAAATTAGCAATTTACCTGAAAATAAGACTGTTGGATTTTTAACACATCCATTCTATCCCACAAACTTACTGAGCATATCATGTATTAGGTAAGCACTAGCAATTCATATAAGATGGTGCTAGCCCTGGAGTAATTGATAGTCCAGAGATGGAGATTTAAAAAAATCTATTATGACAACAAGACAAGTATTAGAACTATGGACAGGTTATTATAGCAAAAGGAATAAGGAAATCCAAGAGAAAGGCTTCCAGGAAAGAGTAACACTTACACTAAAAGACCACCGGAATAATTAAGTAAAGAATGGAGAAATGGCAAACATTTAAACACGCTCACAACTCTATCTTAAAAACAAAAAAAACACAAACAAAAAAAAAAAACCCTTTGAATTATAGTATTCCTCCCTTATTAATGGGGGATATATTCCAAGACTCCCAGTAGATATCTGAAACTTTGGAAAGTACTTTGTACCACAGTTTTGAAACTTTATAGGTCTACCTATACTAGATTTTCTTCCACTTCTGCCACTCCTGAAATAGCAAGACTAACCTCTCCTCTTCCTCCTCCTCCTCTGCCTGCTCAACGTAAAGATTTATGAGGATAAAGACTTTTATCAGGATCTATTTCCACTAAATGAATAACAAATATATTTTCCTTATGATTTTCATAATATTTTCTTTTCTCTCTCTTACTTTAATGTAAGATTATAGCACATAATACACATAACATACAAAACACGTGTCAAGTGACTGCTTATGTAATAGTAGGCTATTAGAAGTTAAGCTTTGGGGGAGTCAATACTTGTATGTGGATTTTTGACTGAGCGTGGGGTGAGGGGAGAATGGTGCCCTCAACCCTAACACTGTAAGAGGGCCAACTGTAAATACACAACTATGATAAAGTCTAATTTAGAAATTAGGCAGTAAGACATTAACATTAACTAAAAGTAAAAACAATTACCACAACAGACTGCATAAGAGTTACGTGAATATGTTCTCTCTTTCAAAATATCTCAATATTATATTACACCATGGGCATAACTTTTGCTATTAGAGAATTTGAGATATGATAGAAATTTCTTTTCCTTCTTCTTAATTTCACAAATAGAAGATTCATTCTTTTCTTTTTTCTTTTTACATACAGAGTCTCCCTTTGTCACCCACGTTAGAGTGCAGTACCCATAGTTCACTGTAACCTCCAATTTCAGGGCTCAAATGATCTCTTGCCTCAGTCTCCCAGGTATCGAGGACAGTGGTTCTCAACCTGTGGGTCATGACCACTTTGTAACAATGAAAATACATTGTGGCGTTAGGAAGGTTGAGAACCACTCATCTAGGACTATAGGCGTCTGCCACCACAATTGACTCATGTTTTTATTTTAACTTTTTGTAGAAATAGGGTCATCACTATGTCACTCAGGCTGGTTTTGAACTCCTGTCCTCAAGAGATCTCTTGTCTCAGCCTCTCAAAAGTTCTGGGATTATAGGAGTGAGCCACTGCAACTGGTCACCTTACCATAGATTGTAGTTAACCTCAGCACATGATTTTTTTTTTTTCTTTCCTTATTAAGTCAAGAACTTTCACCTTTTTCATTTAAAGGAAGAACTTCACAGTTTCTCTTTGGCATATCCAAATAACGGGTATCAACTAGTCTTATGTTTTGGGTCCATTAGTAAGTAAAATAAGAAGGAATTAAACACAAGCACTGTGATATCATAACAGTAGATCTGCTACCCAGACAGCTATTAAGTGACCAACAGGCAAGTAGTATATACAATGGACATTTGCTGGGTGGAATGATTTACTTCCAGGGCAGAATAGGGCATGAGATTTCATAATGCATGATGCATAATGGCATGTCGGTTGACAGTTATAAATTGTTTATTTCTGGAATTTTTGATTTAATGTTTTGAGATTGAAGTTGACCACAGGTAAATAAAACCATGAAAAATGAAAGTACAGAGAACGTGGACTACTGTACTTCAATGCACAGCTTCTGTTCTCTCCCCCATTCACTCTTGGCAGTTCTCTGTGCTGCTCCTATTCTCACCTTCTTTCTCATCCCATGGTAACCTGCTGATTCTATAATTGCAAAAGAACTTTCTACTACTATTCCTTATTATGGAACTATTCTTTGTCTACAGCCAGGAGTCCTCAGGAGAATTTATAAATAATTAAACTTTAGAGGTCAAAATCCTTTGAAAATATGGCAAGAGCAATGTAATTTAGAAAAAAATGTGCATATACATATAAAATTTTTCTATATCATTTTGGAAGACTGATGGATTCCCTAAGCCTACTAATGAGCTCTGGAACCACAGATTTAAAAGCCTTGGTCTCAAGACGCTATCAAAGACGACCAGGGTCCTATCAATAGGACACAAGCCAGCCTGAAGTGAACTGTTATTATTCTAATGTGGGATTGAAAGACATCATGTATGTCAAAAATCCATGAATTCATAAAAATGCTATAAAACAAAAAAGCAACTACCTTTGAAGAAGACTTTAAAAGGGGGCATTTTTCTGAAAAATTGTAAATTTAAAAAATCAAGCACATAACCTACCTTTCTTATATCAACTCTACCAAGGTGTAAACTAATAGGAAAAATTGGAAAATTTTCTCTTCATAACATTTCCACTTAAGAAATTAAGGAATAAATCTATGGAATCACCAAGAGCCTCTCATGTCACACAAAGAAAGACATGTGGAAATCATGTCTCCTAATTAAAAACAAACAAACAAACCAAAAAAAAAACTCTAAAGGAAAAAAGACCCAGATTCTTCAACAAATAAAATATAAGAGGGAATGGAAAGGGAGGCAACCCATAGACTTAAGAGAGATTTAACAATCAAATCCAATGTGTAGGCTTTATTTGAATTCTGAGTCAAACAACTATAAAAAATCACATGCAAGAAGCAACTATGGAATCTGAACTCTGGGTATTTAACTGTACTAAGGCATAACTACCCATTTTTAAGTGTGTTCAAAGTATTATGGTTATATTTACTGAAATAATCTTTATCTTTTAAAGATACATGCTGAAAACTCTATATAGGATATCTGCGATTTGCTTCAAAATCACTACAGGTGGGAGGAAGGAAGGAGTAGGTGAGGATATAAATAAAGGAAGATTGACCATGAGTTGAAAATTGGTAGGTACATGGGTTTCATTAAACTCTGCTCTTTACTGTTAAATATCTTTGAAATATTCTAAAATACAGTTTATTTTTAAAGCTGTTAGTTTGTAATAAAGCAAAACTGAGATTTTTCTCAGTTTCTTTCTTAAAGCTAATGAAAAATAATAAGCAGCCTTCTATCTTTCTTCCATAGGTCCTGTGTAAGGAATCTCAGAAGCAGAGGACAGTCTATAATCATTAGTACCAGATGCTCCAGAGACTCCAGGAGTCTCTGTCCTATAAAGCATGGTTAAGAATATATCTGTGAAGCTCCCCCAAAACAGCAACATGGTCCAAACCTGAGCAATGACCCTTCCTTAATAAGATGATTAATTTAGGTTTATATGCAGAAGGTTCAAAAAGAAGAAAGTTTTAGCCAAAGAGATACAACTATAAGTTTTGTGTGGATCTTCTAAAAGAAGATCTTCTACTTTTTCTTTTTTTAATTTCAGATTACTATAAGGAAAGAAACAATTAGGTTACACAGTATTTGCATTTGTTTGGTAAAATCCAAGTTGTAGTAGTGCCCTTCACCCAGGAGGTGTGCCATATACCCTTAAACTGTGCCCGTTAGGTGAGAGCTTACCAATCCCCCTCCTTCCTCCTGTCTGGAGTCACTGCCTCTGTTCCCCCTCTACTAAGAGGTCTTCTTTAAAAAGAGGGTGAAGTTCCTCTATCAACTCTCATTCTGCCACCTTAAACCAGATTATGATGATTAGAACTTTAGCAGCTACCTTGGTACAGGAAGATGACAGCCACATCATTAGGCATCTGGGATGGTCAGCCTCCTTCTCCACCCTCATGGCTCTGTCATGCCCCACTCAGTTTGGGAGCATT
This sequence comes from Loris lydekkerianus, assembly GCA_963574355.1. Classification (NCBI taxonomy): domain Eukaryota; kingdom Metazoa; phylum Chordata; class Mammalia; order Primates; family Lorisidae; genus Loris; species Loris lydekkerianus. The sequence continues at coordinate 2,081 of CAUYPK010107893.1, read as the reverse complement.
TGCATGTGAGAAGTATTTTATTTGGCTCACACACTTTTAAGAACGAATGTAAAATCCTAAATGTTACCAGAAAATTGCAGCTTTTCAGCTTCTCTTGAGTGTAAAAGAACTCACATAGTTTCACAGAAACCAAGAGTCTAGAAACCAAAAAGATAAGTTTCCTGTCTGGACAGAGGTAGTCACAGGTCCCAGGGCAAATCTCGGTGGAGAGGTAATACTATAGATAAGGCTTCTTAAAAGCTACCCTCCATTTTTAGAATTTAAAATGTATTCAAAAAAAAAAAAAAATGGTAATCTGATATGGTGGTTGACAGAAGTGCACCTGGCCTGCCTACTTTCACACTTCTTTCTATATAAAAGAAAAATAAACTTCTATCTTATTTAAGCTATTGTGCTATTTTTGCTTTCTTTTCTGTCATAGATACCAAGCCTGATCCTAAGTTATAAACAACCCTTCCCCTTGCACATGTAGAACTAAACACCTAAAGAAAGTGATGAATTCAGAAGTTATTTTCAAGGCCAGTGACATGACAGGTGTTACAATAAAATAAGGTACAATGATATAAGAGACAAAAAAAAACCCAAAAACTTCTCCTCAATATATTTAATTTGAGCTTCTGATAAGAAAATTGGTGCAAAAAAAAGTCTTTTAACCTAAAAACAGTGCTAATCTTAAGAGGTTAAGAGGAGTAGGTTTCTGAACCAACCTATTTTTCAGATAACAGCATATAACATTCTAATCTATATAAAGTTTTCCTCCCTCTTCTTTTCTTTTCTAATAACCAATAAATAGTTAAAATACATATTTTTACATTCAAAACAGACATGATAAAGACAACCGTTAACTTTTACATCAACAGAGTGGAAAAAAACTTACTTTCATAAGTCCTACCTCCCCTAATTTGCAACTCCCCACCTACTAAAAAAAGCTGTGTGAACCCAAAGCAATATACAATTTTAATGCAATCCCTATTAAAACTCCACTGTCATACTTTAAAGATCTTGAAAAAATAATACTTCATTTTATATAGAATCAGAAAAAACCTCAAATAGCCAAAACATTACTCAGCAATAAAAACAAAGCAGGAGGAATCATGCTACCAGACCTGAGACTCTACTATAACTCAATAGTGATCAAAACAGCATGGTACTGGCACAAAAACAGAGAGGTAGATGTATGGAACAGAATAGAGAACCAAGAGATGAACCCAGCTATTTACCATTATTTGATCTTTGACAAGCCAATTAAAAACACTCAGTGGGGAAAAGATTCCCTATTTAACAAATGGTGCTTGGTGAACTGGCTGGCAACCTGTAGAAGACTGAAACTGGACCCACACCTTTCACCATTAACTAAGATAAACTCTCACTGGATAAAAGATTTAAACTGAAGACAGGAAACTATAAAAATACTAGAAGAGAATGCAGGGAATAATCTTGAAGAAATCAGTCAGGGCGAATATTTTATGAGGAGGATCCCCCCCCCCCCCCCCGGGCAATTGAAGCAGCTTCAAAAATACACTACTGGGACCTGATCAAACTAAAAAGCTTCTGCACAGTCAAAAACACAGTAAATAAAGCAAGCAGACAGCCCTCAGAATGGGAGAAGATATTGGTAGGTTATGTCTCCGACAAAGGTTTAATAACCAGAATTCACAGAGAACTCAAACATATAAACAAGAAAAGAACAAGTGATCCCATCGCAGCCTGGGCAAGGGACTTGAAGAGAAACTTCTCTAAAGAAGATAGGCACATGGCCTACAGACATATGAAAAAATGCTCATCATCCTTAATCATCAGAGAAATGCAAATCAAAACTACTTTGAGATATCATCTAATTCCAGTAAGATTAGCCCACATCACAAAATCCCAAGATGTTGACGTGGATGTGGAGAAAAGGGAACACTTCTATACTGCTGGTGGGAATGCAAATTAATACATTCCTTTTGGAAAGATGTTTGGAGAACACTTACAGATCTAAAAATAGACCTGCCATTCAATCCTATAATTCCTTCTCCACCCAGAAGACCAAAAATCACATCATAACAAAGATATTTGTACCAGAATGTTTATTGCAGCCC
>CAUYPK010107887.1:0-22140 GCA_963574355.1 Loris lydekkerianus | reverse complement strand
ATCGAACACACGCAGCCACTTGCCAGTTTTCCACTGTTTTTGTCCTCCTCCTGGGGTCCAGAAGTCCCTTGCTGGCTCCCTGTATCCTCAAAGGGATGATCATAGGCAGATCCCACCAGCCAGAGATGCCTGGAGTCTTGTGTCCCCAGATTCTACGTGCCCTGTTACAGGGAAGCTGTTACTCAGCCGCCATCTTTAATCCAATCTCTCTCTAACTTCTAATAAAAGTCCTATCTTACCACTGATCTGTGGTCCGTGGTTTCATTCTTCAAATTTCCAAGACCAAGGACCTACTGAAGAGTGAAATTCTGCTATCAAGTGCATGATCATAGCATTTTTCCAGAAAGAGAAAATCTATAAATTCATACAATGCCAGGAAAAGAACTTACAATGGTGACATAAAGGTATCGTCAAAACTGCTTTGAGATGGAGGTGTTTACTATGCACCCTGGGAGCCACATGCTGATTTGGTGAGGACTTTTATGCTTATCTGTGGTTTCAGATATCAAAGAGAGTTTGTGTAACTTTTTACTTGCTAATCAGCTTCCCTAAGTGCAGTGTTTTTCAGTATTTTTCCTCTCATGGCACAATTTAACCTATTCTTAAACTTCCCAGCTCCCTTCAATTGTGCTGTTCAAAAACAACAACAACAACAAAAAAAAAAAAAATAAAAAAAAAATAAAGAAAGAAAGAAAGAAAGAAAAGAAAGAAGTAAAAAAAGAAAAAAGAATATACTTACTGTGCTTTGAACTTCTTTGAAAAATAATTTACTTAATGATCTTTGAAAATTTTCATGGCACACCTAAGATCCCGTTATGGCCACAGGACACCGTTGAAAACCACGGTATGATTTATTTAGTATTTGTGTATTTAACAAGTGGCCCAAAGACAGTTCTTGTTGTTCTAATGTATAGTAGAGAAGAAAAATGGTTGGACATCTCTGTTTTAAGGAGTATTGCATTTCTTTTTAATTTCAAGTATTAAGGGGATAAAAATGTTTCCGTTAAATGGATACCTTGTGAGTATGCATGATGCTCATTAAATGGATACCTTGTGAGTACATATGATGCTCGTTAAATGGATACCTTGTGAGTACGTATGATACTTGTTAAATGGATACCTGTGAGTACGTATAATGCTCGTTAAATAGATACCTTGTGAGTACATATGATGTTCATTAAATGGATACCTTGTGAGTACATATCATGCTCGTTAAATGGATACCTTGTGAGTATGTATGATGCTCGTTAAATGGATACCTTGTGAGTATGTATGATGCTCGTTAAATGGATACCTTGTGAGTACGTATGATGCTGTTAAATGGATACCTTGTAAGCATGTATGATGCTTATACTTACGTCTGGGCTTTTTTGTGTGCCTGTCACTGGAATGATGACTTTCTCTATAACTCCCTATTTCGTTCCCAGTGTCCTTTAGACCTCTTTGTGCCTGTTGTTTGCCCATCATTTTGCTCCCAACATTTGATAAGAGCAGGGTTGCTTGTTTTTTCATTCCTGTGATATTTCACCTAAGATAATTGTCTTCAGTTTCCTCCAAATTGCATGCTTTCCTAATAGGTAACACTGTAATTATTCTTTTCTTATATAAAGTTACAAATGTACCCCCAATGTTTAACTTTCACTGAGGTTTACATCTTCCATTTATGGACAAAAATGTGCTAACTTAGTTTACCTATTTATCTACCTACCTACCTATCTACCTATTTATCTAACTATACATTTTTTTTATGTTTTTGAGAGACAGTTATCTATGGGTCTCTCATGTGTGACAGAGGAACTCACTGTTCTTATTTTCTAAACTAGTTTTGCAAGGGCTATCTTAATAGCAAACAGCATTGAAGATAAACACTTCTTCCAAAACAAGGGGTTTGCTTACTTGCATATAGATAGATACATAACTGGATCTTATAGTTATGCTACTTACAGTTTTAAAAACAGAGACAGTGTTTCCCTCAGGAGTCAAGGGAAGGCATGTTTACTGGCCATTATGAAAAATTAAAGTTCCCTAGGTTTAGGGTTTCTCTATGTAACTCAACCCACTATTTGTGCAAACATTGTCTGGATTTGTTTGTGTCATCCTGTGGAAATGGTGAGTTGGGGGAAACAGGTGCAAAAAAATACTGATACTTTGGGCACTACTATTGATCTGAATATATTATTTGGATCTAGAAGACTTATATCTTCTGCCTAAATCCTTACTGTGGAAGACAGCATGTTAGCTTGTTCGTTAGTCAAAATTTCAGACCCTTACCAGCCTTAACATGAGTTAGACATGGCATTTGAAAATATTGCTTTATGATTATAATTGTAATGGGTAGGGAATGGTTATGTTTTGATGCTTAGGGATACTGATGTGATAGTCACAAGTTATCTAACAGTTCTTTGTATTACACATAGGAGAGCATATCTCAAAGAATTCTAGTTATATTAATACAATTTTTAGAAATATTACAGTAAGTATATTACTTCTAGTTTAGCTGGCTCAAGGGATACACAAAGAAGCATAGCTGATTTTAACAGAAAAAAACCCCAAGGAGCAAGGCTGGTCTTGACTTTTGGTGTTGCCTTCCCTCAAAGAAAACACACTAGTGGTTGACTATAGGCTTGTTGTTAACTTGAAAGTCTTAAGAGAACAATAGTTGAAACATTGCTGGGGAAATCCTTATTTTCAAGGCCTTATAGAGAGAAATTCTCCAATTCTCAAGGGAGAGAAATATTTGGAAAAAAAAAAAAAAAGTTTGAGTTTCTCTTCTGTGAGAAAGATTGTGTCATCTGTTTGGTGAGGATGAATGTTAACTGTTAGAAGTCATGTTGATCAGGAGGTAGGACTACATAAAGAGAGTCAGCCTTTAAGACCAGCATGCCCACCTTGCCTCCATGCACTCTGGAGCCCCTACAGGTTATGTATCTATCTATGTGCAAACAGTGCATCAATGCCCTAGCCATGTCTCTGCTCCCCAATTTCCAATTACTCAGCTTGACATTAGATGTAATTAGTAAGGATTGGAAAGATGCCAAAGTTCAAGCTTAAAGAAAAAAGGAGTTAAGAAATTCTGCTGAGATTTAAAATTATTATCTATTAATTTAAAGCAAGCAGATATTATATATTGATTCACAGTTGGACTCTGCATTTGTTTTTCATTTGTTAAGAGCCCAGAAGTGAGGAGTGATTAATACCATATTCAACCTCCAATAATGAGGTCACTAACAAAGTCTTGCAATGTAGTCCATTTTATGCAAAATGAAAGCTTCTTAAGTTAAACTCTTGCACTTTTCTGATGGGATCTCCATATTGTACTTGGATCAATATTTCTAAATCACAAAATGAACTTATAAATTTCCTGCATAGCTACTTAAAATAGCTTCCTCTATTTTTTAGGATAATAGCTATGTTCCATAGAAGCATGCAGAAAGTCCTCAAGCATCTGAGGCCTGTTTATATTCTTAAAGTTCATTCCCCCTTCCAGTGTTATTAAATGCCTTCCACTTTCCAGGATCCTCCAAGAATCAGGTCATAATCTCTCTTTCAAGAACATGCAATGTCCTTCTCTTCTTCAATTTTATTTAAATACTTCCCTGATATACTGTCATAGCATTATTCTATTAAATTGCAAGCATTTGTCTACTTGTCTGCTTCCTTTAGTAGACAGAGCTCTTCAAAGAAAGGAAGTTTCACACTTATTTTTCCTTACTACACATTTCGAACCTCAGCACAGGGTAGCCAGGAAATAAACACATTTGACATCAAAGCTTCTCTATGGCCTAGTGCTACAATCATTGGGCTGCTTTCTAAGTCCTAAAAAGGCAGTGGGAGTGGACAGAGGGATTCTCAAAATGTGAATAGCCCACATCACAACGTACTAATGCTGCAGGTGCTGCAGAGGGTGTGGAGAAAAGGAAGCACTCAAGGGGTGAGATTGCAAACTAACATAACCTCTTTAGAAAGAAGTTTGGAGACTCCTCAAAGAACTAACACTAGACCTTCCATTTGATCCCACCATCTTACTACTACATATCTACCCAGAAGAAAAAAAAAAAAAATTTCACTATGAAAACATTTGCACTAGAGAGTTTATTGCAGGTCAATTCACAATCACCAGCATGTAGAACCAAACTAAGTGTCCATCAACACATGAACGGATTAATAAACTGTGAGAAATGTATACCATGGAATACTATTCAATCGTAGAAAAAAGAGAGACTGTATAGCTTTTGTATTAACTGGATGGAGTTGGAGAATATTTTCCTTAGTAAAGTATCATAAGAATGTAAAAGCAGTTATCCAAGGTACTCAACACTAATGTGAAACCAGTAAAGGAACAAATACACACTCACACAAGAAAATAACACAATTAAACTCAAGTGGGGGGGAGGAGGGAGGAAGGAGAAGAAAGAAGGAAAAAAAAAATGATTTGCTCCTGTCTAATAAGCCCAATGCAAATGTATATGGCATACCTCTGGGGAAAGGGCACAACTGCAACTCGGACATTAGCTCTAAGCACAGACAACAATAACCTAATAGTCTGCATCCTAATATTAATCTGAAGTAAAAAGAAAAAAAAAATTCAACCTTTGGCAAGTAGAGCCTGGAATCTATAGTTTTTAAGAATATGTAAGAAATGATAACTCAATATAGAACCTCTTTTTAAATTCCTATCTTACAATTTATTTAGCTTTTAATTTCATTTTGCTGGCTATCACTCTTATCATCCTGTAAATAGTTGACTGTACTAGATGTTCCAAGTTAAACTTCTAACATTTTCATAAAAATAATACTACTGATTAAAAATTTGAACTGTCATGGCTGTTTGGAAGTTTCCTTCCTAGAAACAAAAAATGCCTTTTAAGGACATGTTACTATAGTCCTTTCACTGAGTAAAATCTTTGAAGTGATTTGTTAGTGTTTCTGCAATTTGTGTAGAAAAGGCGAAATTACATAGGTTATAATATTGTTTTCTTTGTTAACTATTTTCTTAGTAAACAATAGTGATACTTAACACTTAAAAAATAAGGCATAGGGTGTAAATATTTAAAGTGTATAATGAAATTATAAATTATACTACCAATATTTTCCCCATGTCATAAAAGATAACCATAACATTTAGGTAAAAAATAATGATATTTGGGATTACTCTTTGGCACACAAACAAAGACATAAGCATAATGCCATGGACATATGTCAGTATAAATTCTTTTTGTTGTTGTTTTTGTTTTGTATTTTGCTTTCATTATTGTTTATCTGCTTCATTTTTACCTGTGGTCATAGTTTTATGGACTCAAAATATTACATTATTAACATGAAGTTAGATGAGGCCAGACATCAAGGCTGCAAAACTGTTAGGACGATTGTCTGTATAATCAAAGCTTATTGGTCTGATGATGAAAAACCTTTGCAGAATATTAGGAATTGTAGCTGTTTACTTCTCTCCCCCATTCAACTAAATGCCATCTCTATTTAAAGCTCTTTAAAAATTCTATTTAAAGAAATCTTTATGAAGCTTTTTAAAATACTGCTTGATGAGCCACTTAAAGTGTAAAACAAAACAACCTGACATCAATTTTTCCAAAGTCAGAAATTTTAAGAGTTTACTGAGTCCAATCTTGAAAACGTTCTGTCTAGGTTCTAGAAGCCCAATTCAATTAGGGAATTTCATTTTTCCTAATAGGGGTCATGTTGCATAGTGCTTCTGCACTCTAATGTATCATAGCTCCTTAGAAATCAAAAAGAAAAGAGACTGAAAACAGTAAACAAGCTGTGGTGATAGGAAACTCAAATTTGGACTAAAGGCATTTCTGTGATAGCAGATAGTACCGTAGCCAACTTTCAGTTATCAGTAGTGTGATAATTTAACAAAAATGAAAGCCATAACATCCTTTGATACTAATCCCTTCATGTTGGGGGGGAGGGGGCTATGCCTCTTTTTTGAATCTGGGCAACTTTGTGACTCTTTGTACCTATAGAGTATGACATAAGTGATTTTATGTCACTTTTGACATTGAGTCATAAAGGGATTCATCTTGTATCTTAATTTAATTTTTGTCATTATTAAGTTTTTATTGCTACAGAATGATTGTATTTTTGGGTTATATGGCATGATATTTCAATACCTGCATACAATGTGTAGTGATAAAATCAGGGAACTTGGGATATCCATCATCACAAATATTTATGATTTTATTGTATTGAGAATATCCAAAAACTTTCTTTTAAGTAATTAAAAAAAAAATTTGTTACATACTATTTATAAAAATTTATGGGGTGTATGTGATATTTTGTTAAATGCATAAAATGCATTATGATCAAATCAGGGTATTTAGGATTGCCACCTCCATTATTTCCATTATTTGTTATTTCTCACAAATGTATCTTTACTCAATCATTCCACTCAAGGAGAAGCTTCTGAGAATATTTCTTTTTCAAGTACAAGCAAAGCATTCTAACAACAGTTGTTTGAAATATAAGTACCTGTCATATTGTGAAAAGAAGCTCAAGAGCACATCTCGTAATCCAATGATTAAATTAGGTTGAAGTATTAAAAATTAATCTCATACTTTTAAAATAAGAAAGAAATTAAGGGCTGTACCGCATTTTTTAAAATTTCAAAGTAATACTGAGGTATACATGTTTTGATTAAGTGATTTACTTTTGTACATTTTAAATCAAAATGGTAAGTGTGTCCTTCACCCAGAATGTGTGCATTTGACAAGCTTGGTGTAAATTAACCTAGTCCCTTCTACCCTCACCCAGCTACTTGATTACCATTGAGTTTTATTTCCATATATGCAGGTAAGTGTCCATTGTCTAGGTACAATTCAGTATTGAGCACATTGGTGTTTGTTATTCCTTTTTTGTGATACTTCACATAGAAGACTCATCTCTAGTTCCATCCAAGCCATTTCACAAGATATTAGATATTACTGGCCATTTTTATGGCTCAGTAGTACTCCATGCTATGTATATGCCACATTTTATTAATCCACTTATGTATTGCTGGGCATTTGAATTATTTACACATCTTTGCAATTGTGAACTGTGCTGCTATTAACATTTGAGTGCATTTATGATACAATGTTTTTTGTTCCTGTAGGTAAATGCCTAATAGTGGAGTTGGTGGATCAAATGGTAGGTCTATTTTTAATGTTTTTAGGTATCTGGATCCAGCTTTTGATAGAATTATACTAGTTTTCAGTTTTCCCGATAGTATCTGTGTTCTTTCCTCTCTGCATCCATGGCAGTGCTTATTGTATTTGGCCTTTTGCATAACAGCCATTCTCAGTGAAGTTAGGTGATATCTCATTTTGGTTTTCATTTGCATTTCTCTAATGATTAGAGATATTGAACATTCTTTTTTTTTTTTTTTAAGCTTTTTTTCTTTTTTTTTTTTTTTGGCCGGGGCTGGGTTTGAACCCACCACCTTCAGCATATGAGGTCGGTGCCCTACCCCTTCGAGCCACAGGCACCGCCTGATATTGAACATTCTTTAATGTGTTTCTTGGCCGTTAGACTGCCTTAATTTAAAATGTTTCTGTTCGTGTTTTTTGCTCACATTTTAATGGGTTTGTCAGATTTTTTTCTTGCTGATTTTCTTGAATTTTTATAGATTCTTATCAGGCCTTTATCATATGTATAGCATGTGAATATTTTTTGTCATTCTGTGTGCTATTTACTCTGTTGACTGTGTTCTTGGCTGTGCAGAAACCTTTTAATTTGATTAAGTCCCATTTGCCACTTTGTTTATTTTTGTTGCTATGATTGCTTTACAGGTATTTTCATGAATTCTTTGCCTAGGACATTATCAATAAGAGTTTTTCCAATATTTTCTTCCAAAATTCTTATAGTTTCATTCCTTAGGTTTAAGTCTTTTATGCATTGTTAATAAACTTTTTGTCAGTGATGAGATATATAGATACTGTTTCAGTCTTTTAAGTGTGGCTATTGAGCTTTCCTAGCACCATTTATTGAATATGTTTTTTTTTTTTTAATCTATTTTGCCAAAAATCAGATGGAAATATGAAGATGCTTCATCTTTTGCATTCTCTTTCCTGATTCACAGGTCTATGTCTATGTTTCTATGCAAGTACCATGCTATTTTGTAGCCTTTTACTATAGTTTGCAGTCTGGTAAGATGATGCCACCTTCTTTGATCTTATTACATAAGGTTGCATTGGCTAGACAGGGTCTTTCCTGGTTCCACATAAAGCACACAACTATTTTTTTCTAGATTTTTTTCTAGAAACATGGTGTTAGTATTATAATGGGGATTGCATTAAATTATGAATTACTTTGAGGAATGTAGCCATTTTAACAATGTTGATTCTGCCAATCCAAGAGCATGATGTGTTTTTCTATCTGGTATCATCCTCTGCAATTTCTTTCCTCAGTGTTTCATACTTTCCATTATACATATTTGAAAAAATATATATATTCCTAGGTGGATTTTTTCTTTCTTTGTTGCTACTGAGAAAGTTATTGCATCTTTGATTTGATTCTCAGTTTGGGCATATATCAAAGCTAGTGATTTATGTACATTGATTTTGTAACCTGACACCTTATAGAATTTATTTATCTGTGCCAAAGTCTCTTGCTTAAATCTTTGGGATTTTCTGTACATAAAATCATGTCATCAACAAAGAGCAATAGTTTGACCTCAACTTCCTTTATTTGGATACCTTTGATTTCCTTCTGTTGCCTGATTGCTCTGGCCAGGATTCCAACTGATATAACAGAAATATAAAATATCATCTCTCAAAACTATAAGAATCTCTAAGTTCACAAACTTGAAAACATGGAGGAAATGAATAGATTATTGGAAACACATAACCTTCCTGGGCAAAACCAGGAAAATATAGAACTTTTCAACAGATCAATATCAATTACTGAAATTTAAGCAGCACTTACAATAACAACAACAACAAAAACCTCCTGGACAAGGCAGTTTCACACCCCATTTTTAGCAAACCTACAAAGGACTTGCAGCTATACTTCAGAAATTATTCCTTACCACTGAGAAGAAAGGAATATTCCCTAATTAGTTCTGTAAAGCCAGTAACACCTTGATACCAAAGCCAGGACATAACAAAATAAAAAATTACAAACCAATATCCTTGATGAATATTGATACAAAATTTTTCAATAAACTCTTAACAAACCAAATTCGGCTGCATATAAAAAATAAATAAAGCAAAAAAAAAAAAAAAAAGAAGAAAGAAAAAATTCAAGTGCTAAGTGAGCTTCAGCTCAGACATGAAAGGTTGTTTAATATACACAAATCCATAAATGTAATACACCACATAAATAGATGCAAAAACAAAGGGGAAATAATTCTTTCAATAGATGTAGAAAAAGCACTTAAAAAAACTCAGTACACTTTTATAATGAGAATGCTTAACTAAATAGGCATAGATGAGATTTATCTCAAAATTATTAAGGGAATATATTACAAAGTCACAGCCAACATCCTATCAAACAGGGAAAATTGAAAGAACTCCTGCATGGAACTGTAACAAGATGAGGATGTCCACTATCTCCATTTCTGTTGTGCTAGTTATTTTGTGATATACAATAATTTTTTTTTTTTAATTTCAGATTAATGTGAGGGTACAAACAACTAGATTACATTGCATATCAAAGGTGTGCCAATACCCTTAAATTATGCTCATTAAATGGGAGCATACAAATCCTCTCCCCTTCTGCCCTCTCCCTCTCCTTTATTCTCCCTCCCCCCAACTTGAGTTGAATAGTATTTTTCCCTTACGTGGGCCTGTATTAGATCATCTACTGACTTCATATTAGTATTGGGTACATTGGATACTTGCTTTTCCATTCTTGTGATACTTTAGTAAGAAGAATGTGTTTCAGCTCCATCCAGGTTAAGATAAAAGATGTAAACTCTCCAGATTTTTTAGGGCTGACTAGTATTCCATAGTAGACATATACCAAGGTTTATTAATCTACTCCTGGATTGGTGGGCATTTATGTTGTTTTCACATCTTGGTGATAGTAAATTGAGCTGTGATAAACAGTCTTGTAAAAATATCCTTATGGTGAAATGATGTTTTTGTTTTGTTTTGTTTTGGGTTTTTTTGTTTGTTTTTCCTTCTGGATAGATGCCTACTAATGGGGTTGTGGGATCAAATGGGAGATCTAATTTGAGTTGTTTGAGGATTCTTCAAACTTCTTGCTGAAGAGGCTGAATTAGTTTACAGTACCACCAACAGTGTAAAAGTTTTCCCCTCTCTCCACATCCATGCCAGCATCTGCAACATTGGAGCATAGGTTATTCTCACTGGGGTTAGGTTATGTCTCAGGGTGGCTGTGATTTACATTTTTCTGGTGATTAGAAATGATGAGCATTTTTTCATATCTTCTTTAGGCATTTGTCTGTCTTCCTCAGACAAGGTTGTGTTCCTGTCACTTGCCCTTTGATAGACGGGATTGTTTGCTCCTTTTTTTGTTGATTAATTTGAGTTCTCTATACATTCTAGATATCAAGCTTTGTCAGATTCGTAATATGCAAACGTTTTTTCCTTCTGAAAATTGTCTGTTTTCCTTGTTGTGTCCTTAGCTGTACAGAAGCTTTTCAGTTTAATCATTTGTTTAAATGATTTGTCCCATTGTTTGTTCCTGTTGTTGCTGCAATTGCCACTGGTCTTCTTGATAAATTCCCTAGGCTGACATCCTCAAGAGTTTTCCCACACTTTCTTCTAGGATTTTTATTGTTTTATGTCTTAGATTTAAATCTTTCATCCATCTTCAGTCAATTTTTGTAAGTGGTGAAAGATGTGCATCTGGTTTCATTCTTTTACATGTGGTTATCTAGTTCTTCCAGCACCATTTGTTGAATAAGGATGCTTTTCCCAGCTATATGTTATTGGTTCATTTATCAAAGATCAGAAGGCAAGGAGAGACTGTTTTCATACCTTAGTTTTCTATTCTGTTCCATATGTCTATGTTTCTATTTTTGAGGCAATACCATGCTGTTTTGATCACTGTGGACTTGTAATATAACCCAAAGTCTGATAGAGTGATGCCTACGGCTTTGTTCTTATTATTAAACATTACCTTACTTATACAGGTTTTTTTTCTGGTTCTGTAGGAAATGAATAACTGTATTTTTTTGTTCTTCAAAGTGTGATGTTGGTATTTTAATGGTGATTGCATTATTCTGTAGATTGCTTTGGGCAGTATAGACATTTTAACAGTGTTATATCTTCCCAGTCATGAGCATGGTATATTCTTCCGTTTGTTTGTTTCTACAGCTATCTCTTTTCTAAGGATTTCATAATTCCCTCTGTAGAGGTCCTTTATCTCTTATGCTAGGTATATTCCTAATTATTTCCTTTTATTTGAAGCTACCATGGAGTAAATTGTGTCTTTACTTAGCATCTCAAATTGGCTATTACTGGTGCAACAAAGGCTACTGATTTGGATATTGTGGACATTGTGGACTTTGATTTTACATCCTGAGACATTACTGTACATTTTATTCACTTTCAGGAATCTTGTGGTTCTGTCTTTGGGGTTCTTTAAGTATGAGATCATGTTATTGTCAAAGAGTGAGAATTTGAGCTACCCTAGCCCCATTTGGATACACTTTATATCCTTGTCTGATTGCATTGGATAGAATTTCCAGAACTAAGTTGAATATAGTAGTGGTGATAGAGGACATCTTTCTGGTTCTAGCTCTAAGTGGAAAAGCTTTCAGTTTTAAACCAATCAGTATGATACTAGCTGTGGGATTGTCATCGATGTCTTCAATAAGTTTAAGAAATATTCTACCTATGCTTATATTCTAGAGTGCTGTTAGAAAAGGAGGCTGAATTTTATGAAATGCTTTTTATGCACCTATTGAGAGCATCATGTAGTCTTTGTTTTTGCTTCTATTAATATGGTTAATTACATTTATGGATTTGCCTAGTTGAAATGAGCCTTGCATCCCTGGGAAAAACCTAGCAATTATTTTAATATATAGCTGTAATCTATTGGTTAAGATTTTGTTGAGTGTTTTTGTCTCAATATTAATTATTAAACTTCATCTCCAGTGCTCCTTTTTAGTTCGGCCTTTTCCTGGTTTTGAAACCATGGTGATGTTTGCTTCATAGAATGTGATGGGGAGGTTCCTTACTTCTCAGTGTTTTGAAATAGGTTCTGCAGTACAGATACAAGCTCATCTTTGAAGTTTTGATAGAATTCTGTCAGGAAGTCATCTTGTCAAGTGGTTCTTATTGTTTGAAGACTTTATTGGTTTTTTAATCTCAATGTTTTATATTAATCTGTTGACAGTATCGACTTCTTCCTGATTAAGTCTAGAGAGATGGTGTTATTCCAGTTATTGGTCCATTTCCTTCCTATTATCAAATTTCCAGGCATAATGTTTTTGGTAGTAGTCAGAGATAATCTCTTATATCTCTGTGGTAACTCTTAATTCCCCTTTTCAATTCAGATTAAATTTATTAGAGATTTTAATTTTCTTTTTCTGGCTAATCTAGACAAAAGTATATATATTTTACTTATCTTTTCAAAGAATCAAAGTTTTGTTTCATTAATTTTTTGAATGGCTCCTTTGTTTTCAATTTCTTTTATTTCTGATTTAATTTTTTTTAATCTACTATCACTGGAATTGGATTGGTCTTTCTTTGCAATTTCCTTAAGATGACTCATTGTGTGGTTTATGTACTGTCTTTCTGTTTATCAGATGTAGGCATCTAATGCAATTAATTTTCCTCAATATCCCACAGGTTTTTGTAGCTTGTAGCTTCATTGTTGTTGTGTTTGAGGAATTTAATAATTTCCTCTTTTATCTTTTCCTTGATCCAACTGTCATTCAAAATAAGGTTGTTTAATTTCCATGATTTTGTGTGGGAATGAAAATTTTTGCTGGAGTTGAGTTCCCCCTTTATTGCCTGTGGCCTGAGAAGATACAAGGTATAATTTCAATTCTTTTAATTTTGTTGAGGTTTGCTTTGTATCCTAGGATATAATCTATTTTGGGATATGTTCTGTGACTGAAAAACAGAACATATATTCCTTAGCTTTGGGATGTGTTCTGTATATGTCATTAAGCCCATTTGTTCTAGGGTCATGTTTAGGTTCTGTGTACCTTCATTTACGTTTTGTTTAGAGAATCTGCCCAGCTTGCAAGAGGGTTGTTAAAGTCTTTTACTATCAGCACATTATGGGATGTCATATTGCTCATGCTAATTAAGATGTTTTTCATAAATCTGTGTGTATTTATGTTGAGTGCATAAGTATTTAGAATGGAAATGTCCTCTTGTTTTATTGTTGCCTTGACCAATATGAAGTGACTATCTATGGCTTTCTTAACTTCACTTGCTTTAAATCCATTGGTATCTGAAAATAAGATTACATATCCTTTTTTCTTCTGATTTCTATTTGCCTGAAATAGTTGTCCAACCCCTCACCCTGAATCTTGCTTTGTCCTCAAGGTTAGGTGTGTTTGCTGAAGATATCATATAGATAACTTATGCGTTTTTATCCCATTGGGCATCCTGTGCTTCATCAGTGGGGATCAAGCCATGAACATTGATTGAGAGAAATGATAAGTATGGTGAAGCTTTATTTACCTTATTTTGTAAAAGTCTATTTGTTAATTTTATTCTTTGTGACATTTTTGAAGCTAGGGTTGGTCTTTAGCATAATGGGTGTTTATTTTTCTGGTGGATCATTGGAACAATCTGTGTAGAGACTAGATCTAAGTACTTCCTAAAGCAGTAGAGCTGGTCTTGTTGTGGCAAATTTCCTCAAAATTTGCATATCAGTAAAAGATTTGACTTCTCCATCAATTTTGAAGCTTAGTTTAGCAGGATATTGAATTCTGGGCTGAAACTTGTTTTGTTTAAGGTTAAAGGTAGATGACCATTCACTTCTGGCTTAGAAAGTTTCATCTGAAAGGTCCCTGGTTGTCATGATGGGTATGCTCCCATAGGTCAATTGGCACTTGCACCTGTCTAGTTGCAGAATTTTCTCTTTCATATTAACTTGGACAATTTGATTTCAATGTACCCTGAAATGTTCTATTTGTCTTGTGATGACCCAGGGTTCAATATTCCTCTAAAAGGAGTGTTTTAGAATCTTAGTGATACTTGGGAAATTTTAATTTGATATTCTCCAGTAGGGCTTCCCTTTGTTTGGGATGTTCTTCTCCTTCAAGGATCCCTATATTTCGTATGTTTGAATGCTTCATTAAGTCCCCTAATTCTCTTTATTTGTTAATTCTCTGAGCACATTTTCTGCTTTCTCTCTCTTCTATTTCTTTAATTACCTGAGTTAGCTCTGGAGCTTTCACCAGAAGTTCTGAGATTCTTTCCTCTCCATGGCTTTGTTTGTTACTTTCTACTACATCTTTAACTTCCCTGATTGACTTCTTCAATTCCTTAAGCTCTACCATATCCTTTCTATATTCTTCATATCTTTCATCCATTTCTTTGCTTCTGTTTTTCCATTTTCTGATCACTCCCCTTTGGTCATTTTTATTAAATATTTATAGAAGGAATACTATATGGAGGCTACCTCATGCTCTCTTGGAGTGATTACTCATTTTCATTTTGCCAGAATTTTTTTGTTGGTTCATCCTCATGTGTGTTTTCTTCTTTTCACTTCCTTTCCATACTTCTTCTTATCACTGCTTCCTTCACTTTAAATTACCTTGTCTTTGAGCTTTGGTGTTGAAGTTGCCTTTAGATATAAGGCCTCTAGGAATAGAAAGGTAAAGAACAAGAAGGTAGAAAGGAAAGAAAAAAATATAGAAAAGAAGAAGTGAGAAAGGAAATAATTGAAGCAAAGGAGAGAAGAAGGACAGAAAGAGAGAGAGACAAGCGAAGTGGTGGTGTTTGGCTAGGCACTTTGACCCACACTCACAACTCATGACATTGGAGGACTGGGTTGGGTGGCTCCCTTGATGTCAGGATCTCTTAAGTAGGATAGGCAAAAATAAGACCCCATCTCTGCGAAATATAGAAAAAGATCAGCAGTATGTTGCAGTGGGAACCTACAAATACTATCTTTCCAAGGGTAAAGCTAGAAGGACACCCTATAACATGAACTCATGGCCTCCATTAGCCAGACTAATACCATTATGCCCTAGTCAGACTAATGGTGTAATCCCCCAGCCCTCATAGAAAAGGAAAAAAATAATTAAAGAGATAAATAGAATTAAAAGTACAATTATATAAACTAAAGAAATAAAGGATATCTTAGTTGTTGCATGAAAAATGTATGTGGACAAGACGAGAAAAATAGAAAAATCTCTATCAAAATAGAGAAACAAGGAAATAAATAAAAAAGAAAATAAGAATAAAATGGGCTGAAAAATTGTCACTAAAATGGAGGAGCTCCTGCTATTGAAGAAAAGTAAAAATGAAAATATACAAATACAATGAAAACAAACAAAATGTAAACACACACACACACACAACGGAAATAACAACCAAAAAAGAAAAAAAAAAAAAAAAAAAAAAAACAACTTAGGAGAACATTGGGGAAAAAAGGAAAGAAAAAGAGCAAGAGAGAAAAATATGTTTCTCTCTTGTTATATGTTATATGTTATATGTTATATGTTATATGTTATATGTTAGCACACACACACACACACACACATGCACAGATATATAAATTACAATATACTGCCTAAACACCAAGTGGCACTGTGGTATTAGGAGACTGTGGGCACACACTCTGTATTCACTGTATACTATTGGGGGCCAGAGGCCACTCTCCAGTTTCAGAGGCAACCCAGACCTCTCCTCCTGACCTATTTGCCCCCTGTCAGATCTTATTCACTTCACCAGTGCTCAGGTCCCATAGGATTGGGTCCCAAACTCTCACCAGATGTCTCAGGTGGCATATCTTAGCCTTTCAAACAGTTCCAATAATAAAGTGGTTTTCCCTGGGAGGGGAAGTGCTTAACTCCTCCCAAGTGTGGCTGACTGAACTGAGCAGGTGTGCCTGAGCTAGCCATGGGCTATGACTCTGTAAACTGTTTCTCCCTTGAAGCTTTCCCACAATGGCAGGGCCTTTAGTCAAGCTGATGGGAGCTTCACCCTAACGGTGTAATCTTCACCAAACTAATGGTGTAATCCTCCAGCGTGGCACTCAATCTCAGCTGCCTGATACTGCTCAAGATCGCTTGCTCATGCAAGCCCCTCCAAGGCAGCGTCAGGGAGCAATCCAGTTCAAGAAGAAAAACAAAAACTTTAAGACAGCCCTTTCCTGTCTCCAGTTCTCCCTGAGACATCCTCTGACTGACTGCTGCTCTGCCTCAGCACGTGCCTTTCATGCTGGTTTTCCTCAGCTCTAGATCTCTTTACTGGCTCCTAGAGTCTCCTTCCGATTCACTGTTCCCCTGGGGTGATGTTTTTGGGTAGGTTCCCCCAGTCAAAAGTGGCTGAAGCCCTTTCTCCTTGTCTTATAGAGACTGGCTGGCAAGGAGATGTCTCTAGTCCTCCATTTTGCTCCACCCGTACATTAAATTATTGTTAACGATGGTCATCCCACTGTATTATTGAACACTAACATTTATTCCTTCTATTTAAGTCTTTGAACTGGGAAGTTTGGCTGCTCTAAAGACCATGAAGAAGCCAAGCCATGTGGAGAAAGCTCACTCAGGCACCCTGTTGACAGTCTCAGGTAAACCCAGTGCTTCAATTACTCCTGAGCAGCATAAGATTGAAGAAACGTTGGAATGAATCTAAGTCTCATGCATGGAGTTACTCAATCTCAGAGTCTTCATAGGTGAAATCCGACATCTATAGAGAAAAGGCAATCCACCTCCTTGAGAATGAATTTCTTGCCAACAGAACCTTTTACCTTAAATAATGCTTTGCTTTTTGCCACTTTTTTCTGGGGTCCATTAAATATCAGAGATACACTAAATGCTCGGAATGTGAATAAAATACGTTGTGTCCATTAATAATATTATCTATAGTTATCTCTAGTATTGTCATTTTTGGCCCTTTAAGCACATTTTAGAATGTTTAATAATAAAAATAGAAGCATATAGGTCTTAGTGGGTCGCTTCCCAAGATGGCCTGCAGGCTGAAGGTGGTGGCCGCGAGCATCCCAGTTTTAATTGTACATAAGATTTCTATGATGAGTTCATAGAACTGGGCTGTTAACCTACTGGTGATTAGAACCTTTGGGTGTTGGGAAGAGCTGTGAGGGACCTGTGATTGGCACCCTCCTGGACCTCCTGAAGAGCTGAGTCGAGTCCGTGATCGGCACCCTCCTGGACACCAGTCAGAGCTGCACAGGCACTGTGCCGAATCTCTGGCAGAGCTGCACCCCCCCCACCCCCCAGACCCCAGGAAGAGCTGTGCAGGGACCTGCTACCCTGCCTGCCCAGCCTCCCCACACCCTGACCAGGAACTCTGGGAGCCATGCAACCCCACGTCGTCTCTCCTGTACCCTTCCTGCCTCCACATCACCTGCTCATCTGGCCAGGGACTCTGATGGCCGTTTGCCCTCCAGAGACCACCCTGCCTCCCCGCGAAGCCCTTCTCCTGTCCAGAGACTACAAGAGGATGGGGTCCTCTATGCCAAAGTCACTGGGTGCCAGGCACTCCCAGAACCGTGTGCACCACCACCCACCCTATTGCTGGATGTGGGGGTGTCACACTCTAGACCTGCTCCCACAACCAGAAGTCACTGGCAGGGACAGCCCCAAAGAGCTACATAGGGTCACTCCATACAAAAAAATCCAGCAACAATAGAGTAACAACCCGGGGGTCTAATCTTGGAGAGACACCACCCCAATTCTGAAGATGTCCAGAGGCAATGGTGAAAAACAATCATGAGATTGAAATCAAAGGAAATACTCCGGCAATATGAATAATCAGAGTACATCAACTCCCCCAAGGATCAATGGGGCAGACACAGAACAAGATCCCATGCACAAATAAATACTGAGATGTAAGAAATCGAATTCAGCATCTGCATGTAGTCCATAGATTCAAACATTTGCAATTTAATCTATAATGACAACGTATCTGAAGTTTGGAAAATGGAAAGTGGGGAGAGGAGTTAAAGGTGGAATTACAAAGGGTGGGAGTTGAGAAACTTTAGGAGTAAGGAAAACATTAGTTATTTTGTCAAAGTGCTGGTTTCTTGGGTAGAGGCATATGTGAGTTTATCAGTTTGTACACCTTTGCTATGTGCAATCAGTAACACCACAATAAAACACTTAATAAAATAAAAGTATTTTTTTACAAAGGATAAGCTACTATTCAGATATTTTTTTTATAAATTTGGTTTAATGGCACTGTATTTTAGCTACTCTATATTATAAATAACAAATTCAAAATATTTTCAGAGCATGTATTTCATTATATTAACATTGCTACTTTAAAATCTCTGAGTTAATTTTTCTTATTTTTCAAAATTATATTTAACTTTGAAAACAGGCCAAAACATTCTACTTATTAGAGTACTTAGACATAGTTTGCAAGCTACAAATTATTTATATATACAGATAAGGTCATTGAATTAGAAAAGTTTGTTTTCATAACTATTTGAGATTTCCTCACATTTTGTAGATTATTTAATGGGATTATTATAATAAAATGCATATGACTCTAATAGACATCCACTTTAATTTTTCTGACTATAGTAAAAGTATAGACAAAGCAAAAGAAAGGTTTATTATACATTGCATGATTTGTTGAATTTGTTTAACCTAAGTTCTCTTCTTTTATAGAAATGAGATCAAGAAGGATTTTCTGAAGACTCTTCTTTGTTGAATCTTTAAAAACTATGATTATTTTTCCTGCTTAGAACCTGTTTACCATAGCCTGAGTTAACAACCCTCTCTTCTTCGATGAGAACAGTCTAATTGCCATAGTGGGAACTTTCATCAGCCATTAAGTATTGCATGTAGAAGTGCTGGAACAATAACTCCAAGCGACTGATTGACAGTGACTGCTACTAAATTAGCATATCCATGGAAGCCAGCATCAGTTATCATCAACAGACATTATCCTCCTCTGAGATTTTCTGAACTGCTTTTCAATACAGGCCAAATCATTCAGTATGCAATAAAACAAAAGAAACTTTGAATACTGTCTTAGGACAGAAGGAAGAATCTTGTGTTCTTTCACACTCCATGGGGTTTCTTACATTGTAAGAGGCAAAACACAACATACTCTTCCTGTTATACATTACCTTTGGTAGTGAGATGATTTAAATTTAGCACATTGAAAAAATAGCCTATACACTGAACTGAGAATATGTTTTAAGTTTTAAAGTTGATTGATTCAGTCAACACAAATCATGAAAATAACAACTCTTGTTAGGATCAGATCTGTGCATAGGTGAAATAACAAGATATTACGTTTTATAAAGGATGGAAGTAGACTGCTTGACTTTCAAGCTTTTATAATTAAAAACAAAATGTATCAATATTTAAGTGTTTGGTCTGAATGCCAAAAAGCATTTTAAAAATCATCTAATGACATAGGGTAGCACCTGTGGCTCAAAGGAGTAGGGCACCGGCCTCATATGCCGGAGGTGGCGGGTTCAAACTCAGCCCCGGCCAAAAATTGAAAAACAAACAAACAACAACAACAACAACAACAAAAAAGTCTAATGAGCCTATTTGTACATAACTAGGGAACTAAAAAACTAAAACCAGACACTTTCATGACTTGTGTTAAATCATAAAATATTTTTTAAATTCAGGACTAGTACCTGATTATTTAAATGAGTTTCTTAGTACTCTAGTTCACACACACTACACTCACCCCACATCCTTTGGCCTTTTCCCATGCACAATGTTGCATTCCCTGTTATTATTTGTAGGCCTATTTTAACTGTATTTCATAATTGCAAAGTACAGAATTATCAGATTTTAAATTTTAAGTCAATATTGGTGTTGAAATTACCAACTCATTAAAATCAACCTGTGTGCTATCAAACATTTCCATGATTTTTTTTCTTTTTTAATTCTGCACACAGTGCATGGCAATCCTGAAACCATATAACCCACATTATTTAGGTGATAACTGACCTAGTAGTGAACTATCATTTCATAATTTATCATATGTAACAGAATTTTGAATCAAAAATAACTATCATAAATTTCTTTTATGATTAAATTTATTACCTGTTATCTTTTTGGTAGTAATGCTTCATTATTAACAGATACATTAATCAGATTTGTATTCATATAGAACTAATGGCTATTCTGGATATATATGTGTGGGTGTGCACTCATAATTGTGTGCATATACAGACACACACATATGTATACATGTCAAAGATATGTATTATGAAAAATATAGCTTATAAATTGAGATGTTTTCCACACCATTGAAATGTTAACTACAATGTTTTTGATGTAGGTGGATTAAAGATGGAGGCCAAGTAGCAGCTTCCCTGCAACTGGGCACAGCAAATCTGGGGAGACAGGACTCCAGGCATCTCTGGCCGGTGGGATCTTCCAATAATCATCCCTTTGAGGATACAGGAAGCCAGCAAGGGACTTCTGGACCCCAAGAGGAGGACAAAAACAGTGGAGAACTGACAAGTGATTGCATGTGTTCGATTGACCTAATCACCCCGGCAATTGTGAGTACAAGCAGCAGTGAGACTGCAAACCAGAAGTTTACCTGTGAACTGTTTTGGTGTTCTTGGACTTGGCACTCAGTTGAACTGCCTTGGGGAGAGCTTGAGCAGGAGTGTGCAGAACGTTGGGCATTGTCTGAGCCACTGAGCTGGGTGCAGGAAGTCATTGGAAAAAAACTGCCTTGGCAAGCTCTGCCCTCAGTGTCCCAGAGCAAGGATCAGGCGAAACAAAGTAAATTAGTGACGGAGCAGCCTAAAGGCAGGGAGTGAGCTGCCTTACAGCCTTAATCCTTAGGGGCAGAGCGCGACGGTTTTCACACACTGGAGCCTTGGCCTGTTGCCCTGGGTAGAGTGCTGAGACCTCACAGCTCATAGAAACCTCAAACTCCTGGGCTTGGCACCACCCAGACATCCATAAGAGCTGTGCAGCGACCCCTAACAAGTGGCCCACACCCACCGTGCTCTGTATTCTCTGACTATGAACTGCGGGAGCCATGCAACGCTGCATCCTCCCTCCTGTGTCCTCCCAGCCTCCACACTAGCCCGTCCATCTGCCCAGAGACTCTAGTAGCTGCATGCCCTCTGGAACCCTCCCTGCCTCTGTGCAGAGCCCTTCCCCTGGCCAGAGACTGCTGGAGCCTTGGGTTCTCTGTGCCAAAGTCACTGGGCGCCAGGCACTCCCAGAACCGTGCACATCACCCCCAGCCCTGTTGCTGGATCCAGGTGTGTCACACACTGGAGCTGCTTCCACAACCAGAACTCCCTAGCTAGAGCAGCCCAAGAGGAACTACACAGGGTCACTCCCTACAAAGATCCAGCAACAATAGAGTGAACACGCTGGGGTCTAATCTTGGAGAGACACCTCCCCCAACTCTGAGGATGGCCAGAGGCAACGGTGAATACAATCCATGAGGCAAAATCAACAGAAAAACTATGGCAATATGAATAATCAGAGTGGATCAACACTCCTAGGATCGATGGGGCAGAAACAGCACAAGACCCCATGCACAAACAAATAGCTGAGGTGTCAGAAATTGAATTCAGGATCTGGATAGCAAATAAGATTGAATTAGAATTCCAAAAGTTATCTCAAGAATTCGACGAATTCAAAGACCAAATGACCAAAGATTTTGACACATTGAGACAAAAAGTTGCATCCCTCAAAGATCTGAGAAACACAGTAGAACCCCTCAGTAACAGAATGGAGCAAGCAGAAGAAAGGATTTCTGACATTGAAGACAAAGCTTTCGAACACTCCCAAACCCTCAAAGAAGAAGAGAAATGGAGATCAAAAACAGACCACTCTCTCAGAGAGCTTTGGGATAATTCAAAGAAAACCAATATTCGTCTTATAGGGATCCCCGAAAGTTATGAAGTGGCTTCACAAGGCACAGAGTCTTTTCTCCATGAAATTATGAAGGAGAACTTTCCAGACATTCCAAGAGATTCCAAAATTGAGATAGCAGACAGTTTCAGAACTCCACCATGACTCAACCCGAATAAGACATCCCCCAGACACATCATAATCAATTTCACTAAAGTTAA